>JAKSZP010005507.1:0-126195 GCA_022478985.1 Massospora cicadina | reverse complement strand
GAACAGCCGACCATACTTTCTCAATGTTTGAGACATGCGCCATCTGTGGTGGACCCAACACTAGCACACCGCCTGGAAGTGTGCCCGCCATCCGCGCATATCTGGGCCAACGTGATGCACCTGTTTCAACAATCACCTACAACCAAATTCCGACTATCCCGCGATATCATGGCACTCAACATGGCCTCACCTATCCCCCAGACACTGAGGGCTCTAATTGTGTGCATTGCAATATGGTCCATTCACACAATTACCCTTGACGCCTTCAACGGGATCTTCCACAATCTCAACCAAGCCATCATCAGGTTCCACAACCATTTGGCTGACCATTTTCAAGCCTGGCTGTTCAGCTCACTCCAACACAAATGGAAGAAACGGATGGGCACCTGGATTCCAATCTGGTTCCTTTGTTATGACATTGAAAACCTCACAGTCTTCATAGGCGGTACACCCTACTAGCCCATGAGTTGCCATGCCACTCAAGGTCTAGCCACCCACCACCCGTGGCCCCCAGCCACACCAAAGTGTGCCAAGTCATATCTTTTGAGTTCCTTTGTTCTGCGCTCTCTTCCCATTTCTGTTTTTGCTTTCCCTGCTCCAACATATCGGATGTGTCTGTCCCCTGGTCGGCCATCCTTATATTAATAAAAAGTTGAGGGTGCCTTGAGGTTGGACTTATGAAACTCAGAAATCACATCTTGACAGTTTTTGCAATCCTTGGATTGAACCTTACTATCTTAATAAGATTGCAAATTTTTCCACAATACCAAGTACTGCAAACTGCGTTTGACTCTCTTAAAGTTTATGATTATCTACACTTCAAACTCTGAGCACCCTCTACCATAATGGGCTCCACCTCTATCAGCCTTTATACTTTAAATGGGGATAAAGAGAGAGAGTGAAAAGATTTTTGGAATTTCCAGTGGGAGGGCAATTTCACATTGAATATTCATTATTTAGCACCTGGTACATAGGGAAGGGCCCTGCCCGCTTACAAGCCAACTTATGGCATGGCACTTTGAGATGAATATTCTTGCTGTCAACCATGACCAAATTTCAAAATTTAAATTCTGGAGCTGCATGGAGTTTTTGCTGCAAACATTTGGCGCCCGTCAGAAAATTGTTTCTTCAACAATAGGAGCTCCTGCTAGTGAGCTAGGCCAACCAATAGGATACTGGCTGACCCTTTCTGTTTTGTCTTAATAGGCGTACTAACCCCCTAGAAGACACGTCTAACCTACCAACCCAGCAGACCAACAACTTCGCCTTAGCCTCATAGTCCTTTTTGGGAGTGCACCGGTGGTCCTCAGCCCCCTTCCTGGGCAGCGCAACCCCCTTTCTACTTCACCTCATAGTCAATTTCTAACCCCTCTTAGGTGTGCACTGGTGAGTCTGTCCCCTTCACAGGCAGCCCTGCTCCCTTGCTACTTCACCCTCATGGCCGACAGCACTCAGTCCCTCATTTTGTAGGCCAGTTGGCCAAGTTGACATGGGGCTTCCTTGTAGCTTCCAAGTGTGGGAGCTGGTAGCGCCAACCACAACAGGTGCATTAACCTAGCACCTACCTTGGGGATCTCCAGTCCCACCTTTACCAAATCTAGCATCTTAAAAACTAATAACTAGTAAATATGGGAGCAAGAAAGATCTCTGTTAAGAGGAAATTCAACTATATATACAAGTCTTTTCATGGCATTCCGCTCACATAATTTCAAAAATTATTGGATTCATTGTCAGTATTCCTTTCAATCATCAAATCTTGCTTCTGGCAACTCTTCTCTTTTAACTCATCACACTTGAGCATTATTTATCATTTTGATTCATCCTCAGCATCAGTCATCAGTTCAATCATATATAAATTATCATTCTATGCATAATCAAATATCCTCAGCCTTTAGTCGTTGTTATTCTGAACTTTAGGCGGCAGATTGTCCCTTGAATGATCAACTATCAGAACTCTTAGCACCAAATCTGGCAATATGATTATCCTTGGTATAAGTTGCCAGCTAATAAAAAATAATATGATTGGGTTTACTCTTGGTATCAGTCACCAATAATCCCAAACACTTTAACATCAAATTGTTTATTTAACCGAGGTAAGCTGACCAGGGGATGGACATTATTAAAACTAAAAATCTAAAAATTAATCCTCACTTAATAAAAACGAATGAACCGCCCAAAATGGGTGGATGACACACACAATGTGAACTCAACCAACCAGGTGGGACAGCGGGAACTGCTTATCCCATCATGGCGGAAGGGGAGGGGGGTCAGGGGACTCTTCCTCAGCAACACCTTCATCCCAAAGCATGGCTTAGGCTATGGCAGAGAGCAGGGGCGTTGGGGCAGCAGCAGGATATGGAGATATAATTCCTATGATCAGGGTCGTGGTAATACATCTGCGATATATAAGAGTTCCAACACAATTTGCCAAATCTAGTTTAGCTTTCATGCATGCGTTGGGTAGTTTTTTGAATGTGGCAATATTGATGTGGGTAATCTTTGATTTGGAATTCTGAGCTACCTCTTCCACGTGTTGGATGGCGTCATTGTATTATTTAGGGCTTTGATAAAAATCTTTTTTGTAACTTACTGGCTTTGGAGGACAATATTGGGAGGAATTCCTTCTGCGAGAATCACTACTGATTTGGTGGCAGCTTTGTGGAGAGGGCGACAATATGGCTTAGTCATTTCTTTAAAAGCCAGCTGGAGGTCACCGCAGAACGTTTTGGCATTTTTCTGGGGGCGTATAAGTGAGGGGGTAACTACTCATCTTGGTCGATATACACAAACCACTCAATTTGTATATTGCAGTTCTCAATTATATTCCTAGACTCATCAGTTCCAGCCAGTAGGTTCCAAGGATTTTGGTCGACTTGAATTGGGGAGTTGGCATATCCCTGTGGCTTGGTTGGTTCATTGGAGGATGCATGCAATTGAATTGGGGTCCAATCTTGTGCTTGATTGGAGGGAGCGTTTGTGGCACTGGGGCGAGGAGGAAGTTGATTGGTGGCTGTTGGCACAGCTGCAGCAACAGGTTTTGGGGGAGGGGGAGGTAGAATTGCACCCCATAACATAGGTGCGCAGGGTGGGCAGCAAATTGGAGGCCAGCGGACAAGAAATCAGCACTTTCAGAAGCAGCTAGGGATGGGAACTTGCATTTTTAGTGTCTCAACTTGAAACATGATAGACATATCGTCCGCCCACCCTTGGAGTGGGCCCATAATGGATGGTCAGGAGCTGAGAGGATAATGGCATGAGGGGGAATCAAAAGGGCAATTTTAAGTGAGTCAGGGCTGATTGTGGAATACGCTCAAGGCCCAGCGAGGCGTGTGACCCCATTTGGGACCACAAATTGCAAGTTGGGGAGGAGCCATAGGCTTCCAAACCTTCCATCAGCTCCAGGTGAAGAACTTCAGGGGGAAGGTGGGTGGTCAAAACAGCGAACTGAACCACCAAGGTGGTGTCCGCTGGGAGATGGGTCCAAATTGTGGGGAGAGGGGTACCCTGGAAAACCAAGGGCACAGTTGCTGCAGTGGTAGCATCAGCTTTAAATGTGAAGCTGAGATCAGAATACCCCTTATAGGAGCAGAAGTCAATGAAACTGGCGGGATGCATCACCACCTGAGCCATTTCAACAATGGCTTGATTGTCATAGGGGAAAAGTTTCTCATAGTCAACCCTAAGGCCAAAATGCATGATGCTCCAGGGGAGCACCAGAGGCAGCGGGGTACCACTTGGGTTTGAGTGAGGTGGTCGTCAAGATCCTTGGGAGGAAATAATTGTCCCAGGGGTTTGGTATAACTAGGCGAGCCAGTCCAATTGCATTTTCCTGTCAGACAGAAAATATCAGGGGAGTTTCGCCGCTGCCCCACACTGGGGCAGCCAGTGGGGAATCCAAGGGCATCAGAGTGAAATTACGGCGCATGATCAAGATTAATTTTTTATCCATATAGTTTGCTTAGAAAGTTATGCTGAGTGTATAGAGAGCTTCTCTAACATCAAATTGGCAATCTGATAATTACTTGTTGCTGATTCTTTCTCAGCTTTTCTTGATACAGAGCCATAATAAATTAATAATTATAACTTGCTATCTATTCTCAGTGTAAATTGACAGTAAATAAAAGACACTAATTTGCTATTGGGCATTGTCTTCAATACTTCTCAGATCTGGTAGATTTATCAAAATAGCTCAACCCAAACAAATGAAGAGTAAAAATTGGTAATTTATCATAAAAGTAACTCAAAACAAGTTGACAATCAGTCCACCAGCCCCAACTAATCTTAGCTCCTAATTTCATAAATTTTGGGAGCAATCAATCTGTTTAATTTTTTTGTAATATCAAAGCTGGCTCTTTTGTATGCTGAACATGGTTAATCTTAACATTAAGTCATCACAAGAAACTGGTTATAAACTTTCAGGCTCCTATGAGGTTAAGAAGGATTTAGGAAGTGGTGCATCACATATATAGCTCTTAACGCACTGGAGATACCACATCTTGTTCCAAGATCTCGACCATTTCTTTTCAAAATGACAGATCAAATTTTACTGAGCCTAGTAATGATAAGCAACCACAGGAGCTCGAGGTAGAAGCAATTATGGCCTCTAGATAAACCCCTGATTTAGTCCAATATCTAGTGGCGTGTAAGGGATAATTTTTTTGTGAAAACAGCTGGGTAAGAGCAAAAGATTGCATAGATAGCAAGAGGCTTGTAAAGCTTTCCACCCATCCCACTCAAAGGCTCCACATCCCCCTTGGAAAGTTAAAATTATTCTGACCATCATACTTACCTTGAATTACAAAGATTATGCCATGGTCCATGTCTTAAGCTGAGGGATCTTTGCTGTCTTAAAAATCATGAATAAACTAATTACTGAAGTCTAGCTCCTCTGCCTGTTCTGTGACTTTCACCCTTTAGGCCGCAAGATAAATCCTAAGCTCTAATGAACCACTGTCCTAGATAAGTGACCTAGATCATGTGGTAGATGACAATAAGTTGCTGCCCTGGCCCCATAGATCTTAATTTACGTTCCCATTTCCTCTTCTTTCTTATTGGAAATGATAGAAGGGCTTTTTAGAGAGTGTAAAATTTTAAAGTTTTTTGCACAGGTTATGTGACTGATTTTAGGAATTAGGGAGATTGATAGTTATATGAGGACTACTATTAAGTTTAGTATCTTCTCTAAAAGTGGTTTTAAGCGCTTCTCAGTTATTCTCTTACAGGCCTGTGATGATGACCTCACTTCAGTAGACTTGAGTAAAAAATATCTGAGGGAGACAATCCCTTCAACTTTTACACAAGAAAATATATATTGAAAGAATTTTAACCATCTGATTTACTACTTTCTTTATTATTTTAAAAAACCAAGGGGCTTAAATAGGGAAATTTTATGCTCAACTCTTTGGATGGGACCCCTAATGAAAAATGGCATCAGTTTGTAAGGACATAACCCTAATGAGTCATACAAACAATAAATGCTTCATCCAACTAGTTGGTATCCACCACAAACTAGATCACAACACTACATGAGTTGGTTTCCAAAATAGAGTGTCTTAACGCCTTAAACCAGTTCAGCATACTAGACTTTAGAAGCTAGAAGCTTGCTTAGTTAATGGAACAATTTACCCATCGCAACATGCCATATCACTTAGGCTAACCTATAATTAACTGCTAAAAAAAGCATTGTCAACACGTCAGTATTACTGAAAAACTTTATCAATTGATGACAAATCCTGATTGATCTACATTAGAAAGTTAATTTGGTGATCAGTAAACCAATAATCATGCTCCTTAAACTATTGCTGACGATCATACCCCAAAATCTATGTAAAAACCGCAGGGTTTCTATCGGTGCACAGGCTTGCTTAACTACTGACTTCTGGGAATAAACACGAATTTGCTAATTGTATGAAAACAATTATCCTAGTCATGTTCAGATAATTGGGTAGCATCGGCCCTACTCTGGCAATATAAAGGTTTAATTGATTTCAGCCTCACTCTGGCAATATATAAGGATTTAGATGACTTTGGCCTCACTCTGGCGTTGACACTTAGACAGGAAGACTTCTTCACATCTACACTTTGAAGTAAACAATCCACAATTGAAAACAATAAAGTATTCACAGTACTAAGGTGATTTTTATTATTAAAGTGAGGGAATATTTATAGGATAAAATGATGAAGGACATGTGTTAGGGGTATTCGTGGTAACCACAAGATTCTTGGCACGCCTAGCCAACAAAAAGGGACAACAACGATGGTCTCAGCACACCTAGCTGATAGAAAAGGGTTAAACACAATGGTCTTGGCAATCCTAGCCGACAGAAAAGGGATATTGGTTCAATTTTGGGAAATATTCCAGCTGTTATCCACAAGAAATAGTGTAATTAAATTGCTATTTGAATCAGCCCACATGTCAGCTACCAAACCCAATTTATTCCCATGAGTAATTACCCATTTCAAGTCAATTTACTCATCTCTAGATTGTTGGCAACAATCCCCAAAAAATTGGAACTATAATTCTCATCAGATTTGATCCTCTGTATATTACAATTAACCATTTAATTGGTGTTTATTTCCAATGAGACAGAATAATTGATCAACATCTCAAAGCTTAATCAGTAAGCTAAATTAAATTAATGAACCAATTATCTTAAATTGATTGAGGCTTAGATAATTTGCAAGCTTGGATAATGTGGTCATATAAATTCCCACACATACCCCCGTTTGACCAGATTATCAGCTAAATGTCTTCATCAAATAATTCCTTCTATGAACAAATTTTATCTAGTATGAACAAAGCGGAAGCCTCCCATTTTTGATCAATGTCACAAACCACTTGAAGAGGTATCCTTTCTGATCCAGCTAGATCCAACCCCAAGTCAACTTGATTTGGCAATCCCCTCTTCTGCTCTTCCTGCAACGGTGCCAATTTCAGAAGAGGAGATAGGGTTGGCTGCTTCATCATTGAATTCCCATTTATTCATTCATCCCTCGTTCTCTTGTCCCTGAGCTCAATTTTGAGGCATTGTTGGATTTGGCTCCCATTGTTTTAAATCCGGTAATTGCCCTTGATAATAATGAAGAAATTTCTCCTGACTTAGATCAATCTTTCCTGATTGAGTCGGATCTTCTTCCCAAGTTCTTTTTCCAGATTGGCCAATTTTACCAACTGACTATCTTGTCTACCAAATTGACAATTGGTAACAATGAGAACGTTGAACTTCCTTATCATGAACTTCAGGGTAAATTGACTGAGGCACTTAATATCTCTTTCGCGCCTTGTGACCTTGATAGTTTACTTGATCAGGATTCTGCCTCCTTTGCACTCCAATTCGCATGGCAAGTACTTCATATGTGAGCTACTTCACTCCCCACATCGCCAAATTTTCACCTTTCCTTTCCCTTCCGGTTTCAGGAGGCCTGCAGCCGCCACCTTTAAGATGCTGTTCACTGCCTGTATGATTACTTTGCAACTGGGACTATCCGGCGATATCTTCCATTAATGGCAATAATCCGTGGTATAGTTTGCCCCCTGCACATTTCCCTTGTTTGCTGTTTTCTCATATGCCAAGTGTTCTTGACAAAGCCCATCGTCAAGCAATCTGGACACAGCTTCTGGCGCCTGTGCCATATCAAGATTACACAGACTTGTTTGCAGATTGCATATTATTGCATTGCTGTTTTCCTCCCCAATCTGGGGTTTTCTGACTTGCTGAAATGGACGTTCCCATTACTCTTTCCATCATTGCATATTTGCAGAATCCACCTTGGGTTCAAAGAACATGGTTTCAGCTTGCTCTATCCCTTGCAAGTATCTGATCTCAGATTGACTTCAGCGACCTCATTCACAACATTGTTGTTCAACCTCCCCCCCCAGAGGCATCAAAGAAGAGCTCGCAATTTGCAACCCAAGGCTTAAAATAAAATAAAAAAATAAAAAAAATTCAAAATAACTTCTCTTTTTTTCTTTTTTTTATAATTTTTAATTTTTAATTTTAATTTTCACACATATATATTTTAATACCATTTTTAAGAGATTTTTTTGTGTACTCTATTAACCACATGACCATCAGATATATTTTTGATCATGTAGGCATCATTCATCATTTTTGCAATAACCTCAAATGGTCCCAACCATAACGCATCTAGCTTATTTCAATGACTGAACTCATGTGTATTGCAATAGGAGACTTAATCTCCAATGGTAAATTCCCTAATAGTGGATTGACTCTTATCATTGGCTTTTTTGGCCTGAATCCTTCTCTTTTTTTTTTAGTACTAGATGGTCCCAACCCAAGGGGGGATTCATCGATGTTTATTGAATTACGCCTGGGCTCCTAAGAGCCTGAGGCGAGGGAAGGGAGGAGGAGGCATCGAGAAAGGGAGGGGGGTTTGCGCGCCAGAGCCGTGCTGCAGTGACAACTGAGCGGGGGAGGGTTGGCGACATAGTGCAGACCTTCAGGGCCATCTCAAAGTGTACCTGAAAGTGGGTGATCATGTGTGGAAGGGTCCACACCTGCTGGTCAAAGGCAGCACGAAGGAAGGAGTTATGGATGGTCCAGATGGCTGTGGCATAGGCGAGGACACGGAGGGGTCGGTGGCAACCAGGCAATGTCTGCTCAAACATGAGGTCTTGCACAGGGTGTCCAGACCAGGGCTGAGCATGGAGGAGCGCGCGGGCCTTTGGCCAAAATGCGGCGACACCTGGACAGGTGAAAAAACGATGGAGGTGGGAGTCAATAGGCTCCACACAGCGGGGGCAGCTTCGGTGCTGGAAGGTAGGGCCAGTCCGGTCCCCTGTCCTGTATGAACAGTGGAGCACTCTCCATAAGGTGTTGGACACCTTTGCTGACAGGATGGGGTGATAGACGTCCTTCCACAATTCCTTAAGGTCAAATCTCACGGAGGGAGGGAGGAGCTCAAGGAGTCTTGGGCGGATGGGAGGACGATCTTGGGGGTTGAGGCGAGTTGTGACAACTTGTCCATTGTGCACAATTGCATGGCGACGTGGGCTGAGGCCAGGGCCTTCCCTTCTGTATGGGAAGGCATGGTGGATCCGCGCGCCTACTCGTTTCAGGGCAAGGAGAGCCTGGTTCCAGTAGGGGGATGAGGATGGTTTTAGGCGATGGCCTGGGTGGTTTGTGAGCCACTCCCCTAATGAGGTCAGAGATGCTCTAGGAAGACCCAGAGCTGCTGACACTGACTGGCGGAGGGCGGGCGCCCATTGGGGCATGGGGGTCGCGTCCCAGCAGACAATCGGCCATAGGAACTTCAGGAAGATTGTGGTGGCGTGGGATCGCGTGTCCAGAAGCCCTAGGCCCCCTTCATTACAGGGTCGGGCAATGGTTGAGAGGGCTATTGGTGGATGGTTTGAGCCCCAGATCCAACAGCGGAGGAGTACATTGAGCCGCGTATAAAAGGCATCTGTGAATGGGCAGACGTGCGCTAGGAACCAGACTTTGGAGAGGAGGAACACATTGGCCATCAGAGCTCGACCCTGGGGGGTGATGTGCCGCCGGTTCCAGCTGGCAATCCTGGAGTTAACTGCTGCAAGGAGCAAGTCCTCATTGTCTTTTAGCGCAACTCCTTGTTGGTTGGTGAGAACGCCCAGGTGACGGAAGGTACCGCGCTCAGGTTCAATACCAAATGGTGGGGGGAAGGTGGGGGAGCCGACCTGTACAACTGTTGTCTTGGAGGTGTTGACCATGGCGTTGGACGCCTTGGTGTACCTCTCAATGGTCACAGCAGCGAGGGCAACATCCCCAGGGCAGCCAAATGCAATGGCAGTGTCATCTGCAAATGCCATGGTGCGTGTGGGGGCTTTACCTGGGACCAGAATCCCTGTTAGCTTGTCCTGTAAGGAGGCCAAGAGGGGGTCAAGGGTGATGTTAAAAAGGATAGGGCTCAGGGGGTCCCCTTGCCGGAGACCTTGTCCAACTGGTACTGCCACTGTAAAACCCATTGGCGCCAGAACTCTGGTGTGGAGCTGGTCATAGAGCGATGATATCCAGCGCCTAGCTGCGGGTGGGAGATGGAAGCGGGCCAGGGAAGCATCAATATACTTCCAGGCTACCCGATCATATGCTTTCTCCATATCCAGAAGAGCCACAAAGCCATTCACCTTACGAGAGTTAGCAGTCAAAGTCACGTGAAGGTCATTATAGTTGTCCCATAACGACCTCCCCGGAATAAAACCGTACTGGGATGGGGAGAGGCGAGGTGACACCCATTTGGTGATGCGGTTGGCCAGAAGCTTCGTGAAGAGCTTGTGGTCTGTGTTGATCAACGCTATGGGGCGCCAGTTCGCCAGGTTCTCACGGTCTGACTTCTTGTGAATGAGGGTCGTGATTGAGCCTCTGGAGTCGGGGGAGGACCTCGCCATTCACCAAGAGTGCAGCGAAGAGGTCGCGGAGGGTTCTGGCTATCACTGCAGGTTCCAGAAGGTACACCTCAAAGGGTATTCCATCTGGGCCTGGGGCTTTAAGCCGTGGGGATTTCAGAAGGGTTTCCATCACCTCCTGGATGGAAATAGGCGCCAGTAGAGCCTCATCAGCCCGTGGGTCAATGGGCGGCTCTGGAGCCCGCCACAGGAAGTCTTGGATGTCCGATGGGTCCACCTGGGTGGCATGGAAGAGGCTGGAGTAGAAGCGGTGTAGTTCCTGCGTGATTTTCTCCTTATCTGAAGTGGTTGTAGTGCCAATTTTCAGTGCAGTAATATCCTGCGCTGTTGACCGGGCTTTCTGTTTCTGAAAGAAGAAGCGGGTGGGGCGTTCCCATTGAGCATAGTAACGAGATGTTGTAAAGTTTGCTGCCCGTTCTTCCTGCAGTGTGAGCTCAAAGCGGAGTGCTTCCTGCGCCGCTTCCCAGTCTTCCAACCATCTGGGAGAGGGTGAAGGCTGGCAGTTTCGCTCTAGATGTCTGATTCTGGCTTCCGCCCTTTTGACTCTGGCGCGAGCTGCAGTCATCTGGGCTTTGGCACAGTTGTAAGCAACGCGGGTGATGCCCTCCTTGGTCACCGCCCATCTAGCCTTGTGGTCAAGCAGGTGGGGTGGGGGAGGTGAGAGTCTCTCGGATGGTCATAGACAGCTTCTCCTTAGTGAAGGGGTTGTTGAGAAGAGCTGGGGCAACCCTAGGCCAGAACCTACGCGACGGTCTAAGTGTGGTGGTGAGGACAACGGTGAGTGACCTGTGATCACTCAGATGGTTGTCACGAGAGATGGGAGAGGAGACGCGGCCAATTAGCAGGGGGCCAATCAGTGCCATATCTATGCGTGACGCTGACTGGAAAGCTCCTCCATCATACTGGATCCTAGTCATGCAACCTAGGCCAGACGCGGAGGGTGGAAGCGCATCTATAAAGCCACTCAGGCGAAGGAAATCCTGGAGGCGACTTGATCCAGGGCGTTCCTTTGCTGCAGGGGGTAAGAGTCACGGACGCGACTTATGGTTGTGTTGAAATCTCCTAAGAGAACTGTATTCCGTGGGAGATTGAGTTGGAGGAGCTCTTCCAAGAGCCGATTTTGCTCCTGACCTGCATTAGGCAGGTAGATGCTTGCAGCGAAGAAGGAGAAGTCAGGAGTGGTGAGTTTGGCCAGTATGAGGCGGCCACCTAGATATTGTGAAAAAGAATGGGTTTTAACCCGGGGATTCAAAACAATAAGGGCGGCATGGTTTGTCCAGAAGGAGTTGCCTCCAAACTGTTCATTCCATGCAGATTGTTCGTGGGGGAGGATATGGGGCTCCTGGACAGCAGCGATGTCAATTTGTGCTGACCTGAAGTTTCGGAGGAGGGCAGCTCTCCGCTTAAAGTCCCACAACCCATTTGCGTTGATGGATTGCAGGGCCAGGGTGCTGCCATGGGGACTCATAGCTGTTCCCCTCCATGTCCTGGGGGGTTGCCAGCGCTTAAACCTGCTGCTGTGAGGCGGCTAGTTTTGAGTCCTTTAGCTTGACTATTAGCTGCAATCCGTGAGGAGCGTCGAGGGTTCTGAGGGGAAGGAGAGGGTGGGGGGCGGAGGACCCAGTAAGCCAGCCTAGGATGCTGCCCCCGCTCCGTTGCAGGGGAAGGACCTGAGGGTGCTCAATGGTGACCTCCGCGGTGTCCCCATTTGATGAGTCTGAGTCCATATTCACTTCCTCCAACACTGCAAAGGATCCGCGCGAAATGGACTGTGGGGTTGGGGTAGGACTCTTTGAGGTGGCACTTCTACTGCAGGCCGCGAGTTGCCAGTCCATGCTGGTGGGCATAGCTCCATTGGGAGCTGAGGGCTGATGCGATAAATCGCTGGTGGGGGTTGGTGGGGGTGCCGCGGAGCCCTGAGTGGGGGTGGCTGACGAGGGGCACCCTGTGGGAGATGCCTTGCGCTTGGTGAGAGAGGGAGTTGACTCTGGGAGATTGGAGGGGGTGCCCATTGGAAGGGGGCATGAGCGCGAAGGTATCCCACACCAATAGTGGGGTTAGCTGTTTCAACTGCTAGGCGTAAGGCCTCAGGGGACAGGTCTTGAACAGGAACCCATTGTGTGGGTTGTGGAATTGCTGCTGCAGCCATGTGGGATCGTTTTTGGCCTGGTTTAGGCCCCTGGGTGGTGGCTAAGAGGGCTTGTTTTCGAGCTGTGCAGCCACTATACAAGTGTCCAAGGGCGTTACACCATGAACACCGGGGGCGCGCCTGATCAGGGTCGACAAAAAAGATCTCAGGGCATGCCCCAACTACCGCCACACGAGGAATAACCTCAATGTTACGGGATACAGTGGGGGAGGGGATGAATGACGCCCTAGCAGTGCGAGCTCTTTGAGTGGGAGCATAGTAAGAGGGGACGCTAAAGTCCACTGAAAGAACAGACCCAAACTCCATTAAACCACGATGGAGTGCCAGTTTAAGAGACTCAGGATCAACAGTCGTTGGTAGGTTGGAAAAAGTAACCCATGAAATTTTCTCCAGGTGAGAGCGTGTGCGGGAGATGCGAAGAGATCCGCGTGGAATAATGACCTGGAGGGTGGCAGCATGGTCAGCAAGGGCAGCTTCAGTGAATCCCACATCGATGTAGTGGCCCTCCACTGATTCATGGATGGTGGTGTTAATAGGGAATGTCTCCGCAATCGCTGCAAAGTATGAGAAGTAATCCTCTGTATAGAATTCAACAGGGTTATGCCCATAATAAAGGCGAATTGCGTGGGAGAGGGTTGAGCGAGGTAGAGCTTTTTGCGCTCTAGTTTCGGCCCATTTCTTCTTAACATCGGCAATAAACGCCACTTCACGGGGATCTGCTTTGGGTAGCGTTGGTGCCAGAGGTTTTTGCCACGCCCCAGTGGCTCCTTTGGTGCGTTTGTGTTTGCTTTGGGCTGCAATTGCAGGTTGAGTGTGAGCTGGTGGTTTGGACAAGTTTGCGGAGTTCCCTTGTTTCTGGAATGTTACAGCAGTTGCTGGCATCATATTAAATTGAGGGGCGGTTTGTTGGGCCTCGCTAAATTGGGAGGCCCATCCAGATTGGAATTAACTCCAGCCAGTTGGGAGGAGGGAGATGTTTCATCACCATCCCAATCTATTTGGGTAAATTCAGCCCGAGTATTTGCTGTGATTTCGTGGGCAAAACTCACTGGCTGATTGGTGAATTGGTCGTTTTCAGCATATTGAGATAAAGTGCCGACTTGAGAAGTGCCGATTATGGGGTTTAAATGGGACGGGTGAGATTGGAACTGGTGTGAAGTTCCAAAATCTGAACCATTTAAATCCCCATTGGGAAGAGTAGATTGTCCCAATTTGGTGCTTAGTGAACCAGAATGTGCGGCTAATCCAACCTTACATCCGAGGGTTTGGGGGCCAGGTGATTGTTGGGCCTCGCTAAATTGGGGAGTCCCATCCAGATTGGAATTAACTCCAGCCAATTGGGAGGAGGGAGATGTTTCATCACCATCCCAATCTATTTGGGTAAATTCAGCCCGAGTATTTGCTGTGATTTCGTGGGCAAAACTCATTGGCTGATTAGTGAATTGGTCGTTTTCAGCATATTGCGATAAAGTGCCGACTTGAGAAGTGCCAATTACGGGGTTTAAATGGGACGGGTGAGATTGGAACTGGTGTGAAGTTCCAAAATCCGAACCATTTGAATCCTCATTGGGAAGAGTAGATTGTCCCAATTTGGTGCTTAGTGAACCAGAATGTGCGGCTAATCCAACCTTACATCTGAGGATTTGGGGGCCAGGTAGCTGGGTATCGCCCCTCATGGAGGGAGCCAGAAACACGGCATCAGCAATAATAGATGGGGCTGAATTAGCTGACACAATGGGGGAGGTGAATGTCTGGATGGGCTGAGTTGCATTCAACTGAGCAGACGCCATTAAAACAGCGTGGGTGATGGCCTCCTTGGTTGGAGGGGGCCCAGCGGGTTGGTGGGAGGCACACACAGAGCTGTTAGGCGTGCAGGTTGCAGAAGTGCGATCAGGTGAACTGGCGCTAGTTGGAGTAGCTCCAGGTTGGGGGTGGTGCCTGCTTTCATGGCTGCTGCTTGAGAGCGGGTGATTCTGGTTGACCCTGAGGTGGGTAACCGAGGGTTGCTTCGTTTGGGGGTGGTGCTGGCTCGTTTGGCATAGCCTGCGGGTTCTTTTGCGGGGTTTCCCGCCATATTTGCTAATAGTTTTCGTAAATCTCTTTAGTGGAGCTAAATTTCAGGCTGAATTGATTTTCGAAAAGTGATGCTTAGCAGAAAGAGATTACAACTGGTTGTATTTCCAGAACGTCAAAGTGCATACTTTCCAAGTACTCTTGTGGCTTTAGGAATTCCACTTTCTTCCACAGGCCTCCATGCCCCACCATCTTGTGGGCGTCTAAAATAATACCTGGTCAGAAAAACAGCTTTAAGAAAATCACCATGACTCCACTCACATTTTTAAATAACCCACCTTCCCTTAAGTAGGTAACCGCCCTCATCCCATCCAGCGCCCTAATGATTTTGAGGTGACTCGTCAGCATATTTACCACTTATAATTTTTTGTACATTATGTCAGCTAGACCTGCCATAATAGCAACGGTTGTCAAGCACAATAGACTTTCAGCGTTCTGGTGTTTTTCGCCCAGATGGTGATTATCATGTAATCATATGCTTGCAGATTGAGCGCACACCATGTGAGATGGCCCTCTGGCTCTCAAATGATTTTGTAACCAGTGTAACGAAGTATATTTAATTACAACTTTGACTTACTCCATGGAAATATACCTGAAATTGTTTTAAGTGTAGATTACCGCTTGGCACTCCCATTCAGTCACCATATAATTTTCTATCATGGCAGTTTAAATCTTAGCTGCAATAAGCGACAGGATACTCCACCCCATCGTCGTCCTGCTGTGACAAGACTGCTCTCACAGCGGAAATAGAAACGTCCATCTGCATGATACTCTCTTTCTAAAAGTTTGGATACTGTAACACCATAAGGTGATCAGGACCATTTTAAGAGCGTCAAATGCATTCTGACATCGTTCTGTCCACTCAAAAGTGGCGTTCTTTTTCAAAACCTCAAGAGCAGGGGATTAATGCAGCTAAAATTGGGAATAAACTGACAATAGTACCAAACCATGCCCAAAAAGACTTGGATATCTTATTTAATATGATGTCTAGTCTTCTTCCTGATGGCTTTTACCTTATCTAGCTGCAGTCAAAGACCGCTGGCATCGACCATGAACCTGAGTTATTCAAGTTCTATTTGAAAAAAATGACATTTTCAAGGCTTGATTTTAATGTTAGCTTCCACAAGCTGGCGAAACATTTCCTCCAGTTGATCTGAGTGCTCCAAAAATGTTTGGGAAAATATGTTAATGTCGTCAAGGTAGACCAGAATATATGATAGTTTGAGGTCAACCAAAATAGTGTTCAGTAGCCTTTGAATTGTACCAGGGGCGTTACAGAGACCTTACAACATCCAAGTGGCTGTAATAACCCTTTTGCGGTGATCATAGCGCACTTTTCTTATTCAACTGTGGGCAACTCAATCTGCTAGTACCCCAAGATCAGGTCCATATCTGAGAAATAATGAGCACCACCTAGCTGATCTAAAGCAACAACAATTCAGGGGTAATGGAAATGAATCCTTTTTGTAATACTATTAAGTTTCTGATAGTCAATCAATACCCAGTTAGTGCCATCCTTCTTTTTAAAAATTAGCACCAGTGCGGCCAAAGGACTTTTCAATGACTTGAGCATACCCTGCTCCAGCAACTTCTCTATTTCGTCAGATACTACCTCTTCCATAGTTCATCAAGTGATGGATTGGCTGATATCAAATAGGAGGATGTTCTCCAGTATCTACGCAATGAACAATGCCATGAGCGCACCCCAGATCATGGTCATGGGACGTTAATTTTTTTTAATATTTCTTGAACAATGCAATTGCCCAATTTGGTTGCTCCCCAGATAGCCCCATCAAAGCTTCATGCAGAACAACCTCCATTATGCTAGCCAAATTCTTGGAGGGGAGGCCAAGCTCATCCAATGAGCCAAATTTGTGAATCTGACAGACCATATAGACAGGAGTCAGGTGTAGATAAGCCACCACCTGATGTTTTTGAACTATAAGAGGCTCTTTTTCAGGTTGGCCAGAAGCATTTTTATTTCCTATGCCCAAATACTAATATTTCTGGAACCGCATGAGGTTTAAGATGTGATTGTTGGTAGGGGCCAAGTACCTCACCAAACAACCCTTCCAGTATCATCACTTTAGGCTCTGTTACCATGATGGCTCAGTGTCTGGATGTATCATTAAAGCGCTTGTTAATCATAGCATTATTTCTTGGTACTCATATACTTACTTGGGAAGAACCCTAGTCTACCACTTCAACTGTTGGTACTGGATGGGAACTACCCTATCACAGTATGCAAGATTAATTCGGCCATCTCAGGTGGACTCCTGCGGTACCCTCTTTGACATAAAGTAGACAGGGATATGCTGACCCAGGATATCAAAGTTTTCTTTAGCCATGTTGACCACAGCCCAAAACGACACATGAAAGCAGCGCCATTAAACATGTCATATTTTTGGTTCAGCAATACAATTTCTGCTGCAGAAACAGCAATTGACTAAAACAAAGAGGTAACACACTGTACAGTCCCTCTAAAATGGTACTTTCTGCCCCGTGGTCCCATATACCATCTGGTGCTTCACGTCAGGTTTCAATGGCAGCTTAGTTACCAGCCTTGTCAATACTATGTTAACTGGGGAACCGGTTTCAACAATAACACATATCTTCGTTTTTTTACAAAACATGTCACAATAAGTACAATTAGAATAAGAAGAACCATGACTGTTTTATACATGAACGTTATCTAAGGAATTCTTCTTATTGAGAAAGTACATAATACTGGACCCTACCTGTGGGTACTCCTCTAAGATCTGCTCCATGGGAATGGCGATGTTCACGCCCTCCAATGAGTCCACATCCAAAGAGATTTAGGGTCGTCATCTGAGTTACACTCTAGGACCTGGTAGGCGTATAGTTTCTAGATCTTGTGGAAGATCTTTACCACAACGCTCTTTGGCTTGAGAGTGGGTTACCATGTTTATAACATTGGTGGTTTGTCAGTAAATAGATATGGTTATGGAGTCATAGCACTGACATTGACTGACTTGGTATGATCAGATGGCAAAAATAAATTTGATGCAGCGGAAGTAGAGAATCCTAACTCTACTCCACTTTTCTTTCCCTGCTCGTCCAAATTTAACAGAACTGCATGGACGTTCCACTTTTAGGGCAGCTTGCCACATAATGCTCTTACTGACTGCATTTGAAGCAAGCTATTCCAGAAGGATATCGTATCTGAACGTTGTTAAACCAAGCCTGAGAGTTATAATATGGTGGGGGTGTGCCAAAGCATTAAAAAGTAGCCAGGGATGGGCTGAATGATCATAAGTCAGGTGCAGGTTGGGTGACAGACTGTAACCAAGAGAGGATTCTTCAGTAAAGTATGTGTCAGATGCTTCTGGACAACTGTGGATGGACTTCCAGCGGCAGTCCTGCATGGTTTCTGGTCCCTGTTGGGTGGGTTAAATGTGGTGGCCAATGACTGCAGGTAGTTGACAATCCGCAGTAGGGAACAACCCCTTGGAGAACTGGAGCTATTGGGTTGTAGAGCTCTCAATGGGGTTTCACAGTGGCGGTCATAGTGATACTGACATCCGCCTCCAAAAGTGTTCCCGCCCCCACTAGCACATGAGCTTCCAAGGTGAAGCAGTTACCATTTGCTGGAAGAGTTTTGTTTTGTTGAGATCCAATAGTCAGGAAGTCCGCTTTCTGTTGCACCATTTTTCTATTTACCAACCGAGTGGAGAACCATATCCTTGATCTCCTTGTAGGTCACAGAGCTATCCACCAGGTAACAGGTGACCTGGTCAGCACTTTTGAAATCGAGGGTGGAGACTAACAAATTAGTTTTACAGAAATACAAAATTTCTTTGACATCAAAACTTGAACCACTCTAAGAACTTTTGCATATTGTCTCCCCATTATATATGGTCAACTTTTTAATGTGCAAATTCTCTTTGCGATCCAGGATGAAGTTCTTAAGAGTGAATGGTCCATCTCAAGCCTAGCAAACGTGCCCCACACATGAGGGGAATAGGTGGGCCGCGGGACAGAACTTGTGGCTGCCATGGTCCTTTGGGGAGTGGTGGCCTCTTTAGACGGAATAAAGGCAATGCCCGGGGGTAGCTCATTCACAGACCCATAATATGTGTCCCACAAATCAAGACTTTCTGTAACTAGACTCCCTTCACCCACTGTTCAGCAAACAACTCCTCCACAATGCACTCCGCTTTAGCTGATCTACACTGACAGCGCTCCTACTTGGCATCCTGTTTAAGCTCGTCAGTCTCTCTTTGTAAATCCTAGTGTATTTCCTTCTCTGCAGCCAGTTTTCACTTGAGAGTTTGAAGATGCTCAATCACATCTTTGAGAGTTCCTAGCAATCTGGAACTCTGATGACTGTTATTACAAGCTTGACAAAAGGTATCATTTTGTTGACTGATTAAGCAGTTTCATTCTTAAAGGAGCTCCTCATTTAAATTCTAGCTTTTCCAAACTAAACCAGAAATTGGCATATTCCACTGACTTCACAAATAAAAGGGTCACAGCCCATCCTCAATTGGCATTGTTAAAGCCCTTAAGGTGAGCTATCTAATCTAACAACTGCCATATTTGGTGGAACCAAGAAATGAAGCACCAGAATTTTGGTGGCGTGATGATTGACCCACTCACTTTTCAACTAACTAAGATCAATTGCAATGGATTCATCTTGATTAGATATGCGCTGCTCCAACAAAGTAATATGGTCCCTACTGTGACACACATTGAAACCAATATCTGACACCCATTTGGTGATTTCTCATAATTATTTCATATTCCCTCCTAAGGTAGTACCGTCTCTAATCCAGTCAAGCGTGAGTTCTCTCCAGTTCAGCAGCTTGCTCATAACTTGTGGTAGCTCCTGATTTAAATAGGGTATGAGTTGATCCATCTGATCATGGCATCAGCAACATGGGTATGTACTTGAACAAGAGCTCCCCTCATCTCTGAGAATGTATGTTTGAGGCGTTCTAAGAACAACCAATTATTGTTTTGTTGCACTTGAGCAACTGCATTACATCCCTGATAACAATATTTTTCTGAGCTAGTACTCACAAGAGCTGCCAAATAGATGGCTGTTCATAAGCAACAGGTTTTTATTGGGCCGTGAGAGTTGAGACAGCACATCAGGCTAGTGGTAGTCGCATCCAGATAGGACATATACAATTCATAGCACTGGGCCTGATTAAACTGTTTAAAGAACATACTCATAAAATTTTCTACTGGGTCCCATCACAAAGGTGGTACCCCCAAAAGAAGCTACTCCACAATACTATGAAGCTGAACGGCGGTGAAGTCTTTAGAGCATCCATGCTGTGCTGACTTGAGGGATGGACACACGGATAACTGCAACTCCATCAGAGTCACTGAGGTCAACTGGCTTGGTCACTTTGTACAAGGCTGGTTTCTCGTCAGAAGATTCCATAGGGTCACCACTATATTTATCACAAAAACCAACAAGATATTGGCAAAAATAATTAGAATTTGCCATAAGTACAATCATTCTAGATGTAGAGTTGAATCAGTGGGCCCCCTGTAGTAAGCACCATTATCAAATTTCTGGCTGATTAGATAAGATCCAGTGGATTGTTGCACAGAGGTTGAACTCAATGATACAATGGAAGGATGATATGGAGTTCATCATTCCTTAAACAAAGATAGTAAAATATAAAAATAGAAGCCAAGCGCTTCTAGGAACACAACTTTATTATTAAAAGCAGCTTTGTAAAGCCAAACTTAAGGGATCTACACCAGTTATTAACTTCAAGCGACAGATTCCACTGCATCATATCAACGTAAAACAATCCCCTTTCCCCTTCTCTATCTCTACTGTTATCCTTTCTCACTACGGTTGCTTCTACAAACTCTATAAAGCAGGTAAACTCTCTTACTTTTCATTTAATGCAATCTCAGCAGAATTGTAACCAAATCGCCGCATTTTTAATTATTAATTTTCAGTATTTAGATCCTCTGACAACCATCAAGAACTTAAAATATAACCTGTTTTCATTAATCTTAAGCTTCTAGTCGCTGGTAATTTAACAATACCAATTGTTGCTGAACTGTTTTCTGAGGCGACCAGTTCTGACAGATTATTCTGCAATTTCTTGACTAACAATAAAAAACCAATTGATCATATTATTCAGTATAGCGAGAGTAAACCATCTGGTTAATTTCCTAACAAGGACACGGCTTTGAGATCCCT
Source organism: Massospora cicadina (assembly GCA_022478985.1). Classification (NCBI taxonomy): domain Eukaryota; kingdom Fungi; phylum Entomophthoromycota; class Entomophthoromycetes; order Entomophthorales; family Entomophthoraceae; genus Massospora; species Massospora cicadina. The sequence continues at coordinate 105,378 of JAKSZP010005507.1, read as the reverse complement.
TCCAATTATTCCTCCCATAACTATAAAAGCAATAGCCCTCCATAGGGTATTTTTCAGTTTGTTTTTTATTTTTATCAATAATAACCTAACTTTTTATTTTAATTTCTGTGGAATTCGCCCTTCACATCATACCACTTGTCCCAAGTCAATCTTTAATTCATGCAGCTATCTGCAAGATGTTCTTTGTATTCATGGAATAATTGTTTTAATCCCTTTGTCCAGTGACTTACCATGATGTGATAAGCCTTGTAAGAGCACATATTCCTGATCATTACTACAAATCTGTCATGCAACCATGCTCATCTGCAACATTGATTTAACCTACTGATACATCACCAATCTTACATAATCCATACAATGTGTGTCCTATCATCATTCTAATCCTTTCATCCCAAAATTACCAACTGTGGAATATGGAGGTGTCATCATCATCCCTGCCTCTTCTGCCCCTAAGCATTGCCTTCTAAAGACTTGTAGTTGCCCCTTACAGCTCTCTGGCTTGCTGTGGGGCCTTTGGTATGTCTTTATTCATTTGTACACTTCATAAATCCACTTATATATCTCCTTTCAAAGTTGTTAGGTCTTCTGAGCCATTGTCATTCTTAGCTTTCCACTGGTAACTAAAGCACTAAACTGGATGTCCAGCATCTTATGATCATGTTGAATATAGAATATTGACCCTAACATGTATATCTTTTCACAATAAGAATAAATTACCGATTACAATGATCATTACTAAGTTAAAATACTATAATTTAGGTATTAAATTTATCAGGTGTTACATAAAATCTGCCGCTAATAGCACCCTTGACAATGGCTCAATGGACTTATGCATTTTTAATAACAGTTTAAACAATTGCCTGCATTTGGATTTAAGTATTTTAAAGTTATGCCCCTTGCTGAAACGGATTGGTTCTTTCCAGTAGTTAATAAAAAGCGTTTGGTGACACCAACTTGGTAATTGTCTAAAAACCATAAAGCACCTTATATAGAACTTTTGATTCCCACTTACCACTATTTAGGGGATTAATTAAACATTAAAGTAAAGTTAAGAAGATTCTTAGCCCTAACAGAGCTCCTTGATCCCAGGAGAGGGCAAAGAGGGATCCCACAAAGTGACTAATTTCAGTTTATTGGCTTGGGTTAAAGGCAAACCTAATAGTATAACCTGGCAAATAACATAAAAAATAGAGTTTTTGTTATAGAAGTTTTATTTAGCAGAAACTGCTTAAATACACAGAATTGAGAGATAAAACCGCTAATTACCATTTAATTGCTAGCAAAAATATATCAGTCATGTTCAAGGGGAGGATACCCCAGTGGCAGAATATGGACCCTCTACCACTGCCCCCTCTGAGTTTGATCACAGTAGATGAACTTTAGGGTAGAGGACAATTATGGCTGTGTTGGTTCTGCGCACCAATTCCCCAAACTGAGATAGAAAATAGCAAAGGCGGTTCATGGAGTTCCTAGCCTATCATACTCATGCATGGTGGTTTTCTAAGTTTTAATCCCCTTTCCCATTTTCTTCACTTTCTTTAATTGGTGCAATATTATCCCCAGGTTGGCCCACCTCAATTAAAAAAAAATTTAAATTTAAAAAATTAAAATTTAATATGTATTAGACGTGTTCAAGTCTACTACATTAGCTATAGTGAAAGTTCAAAAGCTTTTTAAAAAAAGATATAGAAAAGTTTGTTGGTTGCACCAACTTTAAAAGGCCTATTTATAAGCCCAATTCTCCAGGTTTTCTTGATTAATAGTTTGAGGATAAAAATGTAGCTCATCAACAGTATTTTAATATGAGAGTTTTTAAATGTAATTTTGATGAATTACTTCATTCACTCATAACTTCTGCTGTTTTAGAACCCCTAATGATTGGAAAATCCCTCAATTTCTCTGAGCAAACAGATTTAACTTAACGTCAGATTGTTTATATAATAAATGCGCCAGATTTTCACAGCATGGATCTACTGGATTCATGAAAGCATAAAAGGCTCCTCATCCATCACTAATTTGGGCGTTAATACTGTGTGCCCACCTAAGATGCAATCTTTATTTTATTAGTGATAGTATTAGTATCAGTAATATCTCTAATCAAAATATTGTGATGGTCAGGAATATCCTGAACAGTCACATCACTCCCTTTTGAGATAAAGCCATCCCTGATCTTCTCTGGACAATGGTGGCAACCCTCAGCTGTTTGACAGGTAGATTCCTCAATGGTGTAATCTTTCCATTTTACCAGAAATTTGCGTTGCTCACATACCAACTTGCTGTCCACTATCTCCTCAACCTCGTATCAGGAGATTTACAAAGTGCAGGTTGAAGGGGTTAGGTCTTCTCTGTAAGTGGCGCTGTAAACAACCTGAGTTAGAAAATATAGATAGTGTGGTGTGCTCTTGATCCTTCTGGTAAGTATAACTCAAAGCTCATGGGTTTACTTGACTGATTACCTTGTATGGTTCAATCTATACAGGACCAAACTTGTTGTGTGGATCCTTGGTATTGTAGTTCCAAGAGTAAATTATTACGCAGTTTCACATTTAATTACAGGCTGCCTCGCTTCTTCTTGTCTGCCCATTTCTGGGATTTTATTGCCTAATTCAAGTAGCGCTTAAGAAGTTTTGAGACCTTCTTGGCATCCTTGGCGATCTCATCTGCTTTAGGGTTCTGCCCTCTCTATGGGGGGTCCCAGGGTCCAAATGATACCCATGGTTGGCAAAGAAATGAGACTCCCAGTTAATTCTTAGACCAGGTTGTTGTATGAATACTGAGCTAATCCTAACTAATACACCAGTCCATCTGATAGCCAGACACATAACAGCGAAAGTATTGCTTAAGCACCTGATTTACTCTCTCTACCTGACCATCTGGATTGTGGATGGTAATCAGAGGATTAGCAAGGCTTGATCTGTAGGTTTGTTAATAAATGGTCCCAAAACTTTGATACAAACTGGGGTCCATGATAAGATACTATTTCCTCTGGCACTCCATGGTGAGAGAAAACTTCCTCAAAAAACACGCCTACAGCCCCTTTGAAATGATCTGCATAGAACATGGAATTAACACAACATACTTAGCTAACCGTTCAATGAAAACCATTATGGAATTGGTTCCCTTGGAGTTAAGTGAGAGGTGACAAAGTCCACATTAATGGATGACCAGGGCTTGTTGGGCCTCTGCAGTAACATCAACTTCCCCACAGGGAGATTTCGTTATGTTTTGACACAAGCACAAGTCAGACATTGGTTCACATACCCATTAACCTTTCTTACTAACCCAGGCCATGATTAGTGTCTGGTGATTAGCTCTATGGTTTTGGTGCTCACCCAGATGTCCAGCCACCGGTTGGTTGTGGCAGGCCTCTATAGTTTAATTTTGTAAACTCCCACTTGGACCCACTTCTTCCTAAAGTAATGTATTCTATTCTCCTCTTTTCTAAAATTCTTAAATTTAGTTGAAGTTCCATTAACCAGCTACTTTAGTAGTCTCTTCCCATAAATAGCTCTTTCTTGGGCCACTCAAATCTCCTCCGTTGATCTCACTAGCACCATCTTCAATTAAAGCAAATAACATTAGGAGGCAACATGACAGCAGTATCTATACTGTCTAGCTCATGAGTGGTATAAGCTAACCTGGTGTCCTGACTTAAAAGATATATGATCAAACTCTCATTTCCTGGGAGGTATTTTTATTTTTAAAACAAAGTTTGGGTAAATACAGATGACAAAGAGATTGTCTCTGGTTCATCCACTGTGGCTTCTTATATAATTCCAGACTTTATGATCAGTATGGATAATGATGGGCCATAATGCGTACATCAGATGGTGTTGCAACTCTTAGAGGGATGTCACATTTTTCCAACAATTCCTTGTCATAAATTGGGGTAAATGGTTTCTACAGGCTGCATCTTATGACTTAAATAGCAGATGGGATATTCTATAACATTTTCCCCTGTTAAAGAAGGACAGAGTAAATTGCACAATTGGATGCATCAGTTTCTAGTATAAATGGCTTCTCCAGTTCAACATGAGCAAAGACAGGGATTTTCAATAAGATTTCTTTTTATTTCTTTTAGTATCAGTATTTTTCAATTGTTTGGTTGAAGCTTTGACTTGGAACTTTTGACTTAATTATTCTTTTAAACAATCTCAACTGTCATTTATTTTAATTATTTTAGCAATTGATGCTTTGTTGGGACAAAGGCTCCTAAAATATTATTTTATTTAACCGAGGTAAGCCGACCAGGGGACAGACATTACCAAATATACGTAAAACTAAGGAAATAACCAACAAATATAAAATTGGGCACCCCAGGGTACTCAAGTTACCCCTGTTGCCAGCGGGACTGCCAGGTATGGGGGGTTGGTGCGTTACTCCAAGGGGATTTCCCCTGCTATGGAGCAGGTGTGAAGGAAAGGGTCTGTGTGGAGGAACCAGAGTGGGAACCATGATTCTATGAGCGCTTTTTGCCTTGGTCTCATATATTCATAGAGCCAGGCTTGGAAGTGCTCCAGTAAGTGGACATGGAATCTGTTAATAACCCCTTGAATGGTTGGGACCGTGCCCTTAAATGCATCTAATGCAATTGTGTGGATTGTCCACATTTTAATGGGTATTATTAGGGAGCGGAGGGTAGATGGGATTGGAGACTTGATCTGGAGCATGAAGATGCTCTTTAATATCGAAATTTTGTTCATTTTGAATCTCAAGCAGGCGTGCGACTTCCTGCCATATAGCTTTGGTTGGGGGGCATGTTTCTAGGCGGTGATGTGGGGATCCCTCCCCTCCACATACTGCACATGTTTTGTGGAGGGAGTTGGAGTGGTCCGCCGTCCTATAGGTCCTTCTCAGACAGCGCCAGGCGTTTGCTCTTATGCTCGGCTGTAGGAGTGGGTGGTGCGACATTTTCCAAATTGCCTTCTGTGTGGTTAAATCATAGGGAATGTCCAACATATCTAGGTATTCTATCCTAGCTATGTTTGGGGTTGTTGAGAGCATATCTCTCTGGGAGTGGTTTTCTGGGTTTCTTAATTTGAATTGGGGGCTGGGTTGTCCCCTTACCTGTATAGTACCCATGTTCTCTATGGTCCATCCCATATGGCGGATAGTTCAGAGGATATGTTTGAAGTGAGGGGAGGTTCCATGCGAACCCATTGCAGTAGGGTGCTTGGCAAGGTATGAAAGTAGTCTGGGTGGACTATGTGGGTTGGCTAATTTGAGCGCCTGTGCAAAGTTAGTCCTTGCTGCTCTGGACCAATGTTGTTGCGAGAGGTCTGGAGCAAGGACTTCCTTTATCCAGGTACCTAGGATGTGATTGGCGTGGCTCTCAAAATCTATTAGACCCATGCCTCCACTTGAGCGTGGGCCAAATAGTGTTTCCATCCATATAGGAGGGTGAGAGCCGGGCCACAGCCAGTCCTGGATAAGCGCGCGGATTGAAGTTATAAAGGTAGGTGAGAAGGCAATCGCATGGGCCAGGTACCATAGTATTGGGAAGATGAGCGAGTTAGCAACTGTAACTCGCCCTGTTAATCCTGGGGGTTCTTCCCTTGATGGAGGTGATGCGTTTGGATACCCGTTGTAACAGGTTACTTTCCATTGTCTCATTAGCATATCCCCCTATTTCTAGCCCAATTCCAAAGTGTTGGACAGGAGTGGTGGGAGGTGATGCAAAGGGTAGAATGATTTGATTTTTTCTTTATGTGTTGGTATGAGGTTCTGATGTTGTGGCCCAGTTGTTTGTTTATTTGCCTAAGAGGATGATTTCTGTCTTTCTTTTGTTGAGCGATACATTGCTCACCTTGGAGTATTTCTCTAGAGTGCGTTCCAGCTGTCGGGCATCTTCATTGTTTGCTATACTGCTATGCAGGCATCTGCAAAGGCCTGTATCTTGACTGTTGGTTGTCCTTGTGCGGTTATCCCCATGAGACGTGAGTCAGTTACTTGGAGGAGTGGGTCAAAGCTGAATTTGTATAGCAGCGGGCTGAGGGGATCCCCTTGTTTGAGCCCTCTGTGTTGTTTAATCTTGTTTGTTAGGAATCCAGGGCCGCATACAGCCATGGTTGCAGATTCTGTTAGGAGCATCGCCCTTTTTATGAATCTTGGTGGGAGTTTGAAAGCATGTAGACATTCTTTTAGGTATGGCCAGCTAACACGGTCATACGCCTTTTCCTGATCCAAGAAGACCAGGGCACCAGTTGCTTTAAATTGGAAAACGTTTGCAACAGGGTGAATGTTGTTCCAGATTGAACGCCCTGGTATAAACCCAAACTGGCTGGGTGATAGGACGTCAGATGTAATTGCGCCTAATCTAGCTGCTAAATTTTTGTTAGAATTTTTGTGTCAGCGTTGGAGAGTGCAATTGGGCTCCAGTTGGCCAGGTACAACTTGTCACCCTTTTTATACAAGGTTATAACATAGTATTCATGGCCTCCTGGTAATAGGCGTGTTTCCAACAAGCACTGGTTCATAGACGCCAATAGGAGGGGGGGCGATTTTTTGCAGGATTTTTTGTAAAATTCGTAGGGTATCCCATCAGGCCCTGGGCATTTCCTACGTGGTGCACCGCGAATTGTTTCCCAAAGCTCCTCCCATGTGATAAGGGATAGTATGTTGTAATTCGGTGGTGTACTTTGTATCTTGGCAGTTTGTCTAAATTCTTTAATTTTTTGTGAATCTGTTGGCATTTCACGATATAATTCAGTGTAATAATGGTGTACTTCCGCCTTAACTTCCTCAGGGTCAGTTGCCATGGTGCCGTTGGTCTTGCAGACCTGTGTGCATGTGGGCTGGTTTCCTCAGGAGTGGAATTGGCGGAAAAAGTATGTTGAACAGGTTTCGCCTTCCTTTATAAACTTACCTTTGTTCAATACATTGATTCTGTGTTGGTGTTCAAAGATGAGATTGTTAAGTTGGGCAGATATTTCTGCCCATTTGCATCCTCAGTTGGGGCTATAGCCAGATCTCAGAGTATTTATCTCCAGGTGGTCTAGTTCCACTAAGGTACGCTTGATTGTGGCTGTGACCGCGGTGTACTTATGTGATGCAATATGTCAGGTTTTGTTGATTAAATCCTTTTTTAAATTTTCCCATGTTCCAATGGGATCCGAAGTGAATGGGGCTGTGAATTCTGGGTTTGTAGCCTTGTTTTCAACCCAGATGGATATCTCAGGCAAATTTGTATTTTCTGGGTGAAGCTTTCTCCAAGGTGACACCTGTGTGGGATTGGGTTGGCGCTAACTGCACTGTAACCAATCAGTGGTCAGAAAAATAGATCTTTTTTGTTGTAAATTTGGAGAATTTTGAGCGGTGGGATTGTGGGATGAGGATGTGGTCAATGCGACTCATCAATATGAGCGCTCCCTTGTGTATGTTGGGCCGCATCATGTGGGGAAGGAGTGGTGAACTGGGGGAGAGCATCCTGTAAGCCAAGAGATGCCTTCATTGTGCGGAATTCAATGTGTCCAGGTGGGTATCCCCTGGGATTAGGCCATCAATCTGTATTGGGGTTATCTCAGCATTTGAAATCGCCTAACATTATGGTATCTGGTGGGAGGGTGAGAGTAGGAATGTTTTCAAAAAAAACTGTTTTCTCTTGGTTGTGGTGCATGGTGCATAGACACATGCTATCGAAATTATTTCCTCTTGGCATGTGATTGTTGCTACCAGGACTCAACCATGTAAGTGTGATGACGAATTTGTAATTTTAGATTTTTTGTTGTTTTGGATGATCACCCCACAGTGAGACGTCCATATTGATTGTGATGGTGCAACCCTGGTTGACCAGGATCCTTCTTCCCCTTGTATACAGTGGGTTTCTTGGATGGCTAAGATGTCTACAAGAGGTTTTTGCAGGAATTCCAGCTTTTTGGCTTGGGACATATGAGCCCTGGCTCCCGCGATGTTTAGCATCCCTATTGACACTGAGGTGCCCGCAGCGCCTCAGGAGCAGAAGGGAGGGCCCTCTGGCCCTATCCCACCGCAGCTCATTTTGGCCATGCTCTGCATCTGTACTCCAACTCTTTCACTGCCATTGTTGTTTCTCTTGATCTGACCCAATTATTCACGGGAATTGCAGTTTTTTGCATTTGCATCAATCTTTCCCGCACAGGTCTCATGTTGATTTGATGCAGATTGTTGATTGGATTCTATATTTTTGAGGTTCGACTTTGGTGAATTGTGCACCACATTTTCGCCCAAATTGCGGTTGCATTGTTCCTCAGTATGTGCATGACTGATGTCGCTTTGTGACTCAGTCAGGTTACTGTGAAATTTTTTGACCTGGGCATATTGTTCTGATTGGTTGGCTCAGTGAATATCCAAAATATCCTCCCAAATTTGTCCAAGGTTAATGTCAGACTCCACGTGTGCCACCGCTTTGGCCACTGCTCACTTGCAGGCTTTTCGTGCCGCTTTACGTTGTTTGCTTGTAACTGGGTCCATGATGGAGTATAGTCCATCTTCACCCCAGCAGAATGGGTGGTGACCATCAGTCATTTTGGCGAAGTTTTCATTAACTTTGTCCTTTGCTTCCTCACAATAATCATTTTCCATTAAGCCCTCTTTCACAGGCCATGCGTGTTCCTTGTGGCCCAGTGAGCCACAGTAGTTGCAAATGGGTGGTGCGCATTCCGGTGTAACTCAGAATGCAGCCAACTGGCCCCCATCTGCGAAGTGAAATTCTGCTGTGCAGGGAATTCTGAATAAGTCCTCTTCCACTTCTGGGAAGGGGTTGATTACAGCAATAGCTTTGCCCAAGCACAGGTTGGGCATCAGGAGAAATTGCTGTAATTTGAGTTGCTGAATTTCTCTATAGGCTACAAGACCTTTGCAGAGCTCCTCCTCGATTACCTTATGAGGAAGGTTGGTGGGGAGCAAGTCAAAAGAAATGAACAAAGTTTTCACTTTGTTCCATCTGGTGTGTGCGGTGCGCACAATTTTTTGCCCTTGGGGAGGGCAATTTCCACACAGACTTTTGCTGCGGCATCAGCTTCATTGGCTGTTTTGAAACCAATATTTATCCAGTCATGGTCCATGTTGTTGGTGGCTACATACACCGCGTGAGGGAAAAGTGAGGGCTGTGCCTCAGATGTTTTCTCCCCGTAGGGTCAGTGACTCATCCCCAAGGAAGAGTCTGATCCCATTCTCCACCTTTGACAAGGGTTGGAAGAACTGAATGTACATATATTGCGCGTGCTTTACAGTGAATACCATAAGCCCAGATGGTGTCTGAGTTTGCAATTTCTTTGCGGATTGGGTTTCTGGTCCCCCTCCAGGGTGTTTCTCGCCCTTAGTTGCACTGTTAAGCGCACCACTTGCTGCGACACTCGCCCATGTTGTATTATTTTTATTGATGAAGTCGCCCATCTCTCCTGTGTGTGATTATCCAAATTTGCTGTTTGAATCAAATCATAGTAACTAAAGTGATTGTTACAAGAAAGAAGTCTCATAAAATATTATTAATTTCAAGTACTTGCATAGGTTGAATACAATTAGCGTTTTGAGCTCCCCAGCTGACAAAATTAGGATAAATTCCTATTGAAGTGCTTTACTAGTTAATACTCCAGGCTGATATTCCCTATCTCCTCTAATATTATTTATTGCATGGAACTAATTCCTATTTCAGCTTATTGCATCTTATCTCTAACTTTGCATTATCTTATGATTACATTAATCTGTTACCTACTTCTCTTTATGCTGTAATAGATTTAGGATGTTATTTCATAATCTGCTTCCAATTCCAACAGGGCTTGTGCTGATTGTTCCCTATATCCCTTATTTTATCCCTTATTTTACTAGAACTATTTAAGATGCAAATGTTTTACCCAACTTAACAGCATTTGCGCTTCTACCTTTTTAGGCTCTCAGTAAAAACTCATTTTTGCTTTTGAGACCTTTGAACATATGTGGTTAATCCCCAAATATTAATAATCTCTTAAGGGGCCTTTGAGCCTGTTTAGGTTAAGTCACCTTTTAACTTTCACTTGGAACCTCTGGCCTCTATCCAGCCAAGCTCTTACATTTTTATAAGGATCTCAGAACCAATTTCATATTCATTCTCTCTCCTGTCCAACCCAGCACACTTCAAAGGATTGGCCTTCAGACTCTTCAAGGTCCCAACAGCAAACTAGTACTTTCTGCCATGTCCCCTTCTGAGCTGCACCCAGGGCTTGGTATTCTCTCCTTTGGATATACTCTCTCAAAAATGTCAATTTTCTATTAAACGCCTTTTGGGGTATGGATTTTACTTATGATCTTACCTTCAAAAATGCTCAAACTTAAGAAGTCTAGACCAGAAAATTAAGAATCTATATATAGTACTTTTTGACAATCTGGATAAATTTATCTTTGAGAGAACCTGCTTAATCATAGGACCCACTGACTCATCTTTTGTAAATAGCAAGCCTTATCAATTAATAGAGTGTGCTGATTGCAGTCCTGGGAGCTCAAATTAATTTGAAGGCTAAATTTTGGAAAAGATGATTTGGCTGAAAAACATTTCTATGAAAACCAAGCAATCCTTGAAGCAGCTGCAGATGATTAGTCCAGAGCTTGACACAAATCCAGGAATACATATTATTCATTTTTTGTGTCTGAAGAAATAAAAAACAACCCCCCTTGGGTTGGGACCATCTAGTACTAAAAAAAAAGAATGAAAAACAAGTTAATAGAGCTCAGAATTGCTGCAATGGTTGAACTTTATGCTACCAAAGCTTAAGTCTAAGAAAATCTTGAGTTATTTTTAGCAGCTGAGTTGGAGCCACTTGGCAACAAAAATGAAGCTGCCAAACTAAATGCTTTGATGATAAATATGTTTTTCTCAGCTAAGGTTACCAATATCCTCAACAATTCACTTGGGTCAGATGAGTCAAGTGCTCTCAGGATCACATTACACTCTCCTACTACTTTAGCTCTTCTTAGCCCTTTATTTAATATTTATTCATTACTAAATTTTTAGGTATTTCCAATAATGTCAGAGAACTAAAATCCCTTAAGCCAAATTCAATATAATTTAAGAAATTAGCTGAAGCTATCACCTGACAACCTTTATATACTAATGCAAAACAGTATATACCTTCTGCCTTCTCCTACAGGCCAATCTGACTGGATAGTAGCCCTGATGTTTAATCCCAAAACCAGGCTGTATTGGTGGCTACCTATCAAAACTTAACATATGACAATAAACTACCTGTACATAGGTTTATAATTGAGGATTCTAACTGTCTAATCAAATTATATAAATTTCAAAATCTAACTAAATTTATACCAATTCACTTAATTCAGACCTTAAAACTAACGCAGATGAAAATTTAACCAAAAATACTGGCCTCATAATCGATATAAAAGCCAAACTACCTGACCTAAAATCTAAAAGAATTATCAAATAAAAATCTGAGCCGCTGAAGCAGAACTTTTAGGTTAACCAGAATGATAATTAAGCCTCTTTTATTTAAAAGTTTAAGATTTTGATCATTAATACTGGCCGCCATATTGTTTTCATAAAGCTTCCTCCCCTTCTGATATGGCTTCCTAGGCTCTTAGCTGAGATGCCACATCTGGAATTTTCATTTCTAATAATCCCTCTTTTTGGCCCATTTGCAAATAAAGATGCGTGGCGGCTCCCCTTATAAGTTGGGCACCACTAGTGCTAAAAATATTGGCCGCCATATTGACTTTAAGACTAAGCCACCTGATATAAAAAATCAAAGCTATCGAATTTAACCATCTAGTACTAAAAAAAAGCTATCGAATTTACAAAAATCGTCACTTTGAAAAGCTTAACTGAGAGTTTGAAAGATTTCGTTGAGCTCAGATTTAGCCTTAGAACTGACAAGCACTCCAACTCTATCCCTGTAGTTCTACCACACCATAAAGATGATGTTACCAATTTAACTATATCACTGGTGCCCCTCATCCAGGCCAATAAGTTCTTCATTTTACCTCACCTAACTATTTTTTGGGCTCTAGGGTTTATAGTGCCCCGCAGATCATTCCCAAGTTAAATTAAAAGTCACAGCCTCATACTTACTCAACTTTATCCAAACTGGCTCTGATAGCAAGATCAAGCTTGTTCAGGTTACCAAAATCAAGGTCCTTTAAAAAAACTCAAACTCACCAAGTTAATGTCGATTTAACATGACTTGTTTTGTCCCATCCATCCTAATTCTAAAAACTTTGGGACTTGCAATACTTATCCAACCTAAGAAATACAATTGCCATCCCCAGTTGAGGCTTGGGGGGCGTCATCAAGATCATTGATATTTTGTTTGAAGCCTCAATTTGTGGCTTCTAACTGACTTTGAACAACCTAGACTGACATTTATTGTAAATACTTATCAATCAATACTTTTAGGGTTGAAAGCCTAAAACATTATTAATTTCAAGTTATTTAGCAATGGTCAAACCCAAGTAATAGTGTCAATTCCCTGACTGACTAATTTGGGTTAAGTCCTATTTAAGTGCTCCACTAGTCAATAATTCAGGATGATAATCACTATTTTAACTATTAAGCTTTATTGCAGTGAACTAAGCCCTATTTCAGTTTGATACATGTTTCCCTAACTTTGCATTATCTTAGGATTACATTTATCTGTTTCCTACTTCCATGTATCCTGTAAAAGATTTAGGATAATATTTTTTTCTGTTTAGTTCCAACAGGGCTTGCACTGATCATTCCTTATATCCCTTATTTTATTCCTTATTTTACTAGCACTATTTAAGGTTCATACAATTTATGCAATAAAATAACTTTTGCGTTTCTACCTTTTTAGGCTCTCAGTAAAAGTTTGTTTTTTGGGACCTCTGAACATGTGTGGTTAAGTCCCTAATTATCAGCAAACTCTTGAGGGACCTCCTAACCTATTTAGGTTAATTCTCCTATTACTCTCTCTCTCAAAACCTCTAACCTTTATCTAGTCATTTCCCACTTTTTATATAAGGACCTTTAAACCAATTTGATTTGGTACTTCTCTCTCCCGTCTAACCCAGAATGCTTAAAGGATTGGTCTTCAGACTCCTTTAGTCACAATAAATTGGCTTCTCTTCCACTTTAACAGAAAAAACTTTCCTAGTTAACTGATTTAGATGTCAGCTACCGTGGAAAGATCCTTAGAAAACCATCTTAGGAAGTTGACCATTTCTAAAAAACTTTATACACAAGTTTGATCAGATGTGGCCTTCCATTTCTTGATGGCCTTGAACTTTTCAGGACATACCACCAGTTAACATCAAACATCACACCCCCAAAAACGTTACTGATAACTTATGGAACTCACATTTTGAGGGTTTTAGTTTATGTCCCACATTAGGGCTGGCTTTCAGGACAGACTTAACATCCTTTACGTGTTGTTACTCAGACTTAGAGAACACAAGTACATCATCCATACATGCATTGCAACAACGTCTTAACAAATCATGGAGCACATGATCAATTAGATGTTGGAAAACAGTAAGGGCATTTTTAAGCTAAACTGCATCACCCAATACTCAAAAATTTCTATGTGGAACTTGAATGACATGAAATATCTAATGATCAGGGTGCACTAGTACTTGATGAAATGCCTCTACCTTGTCCAATTTGGTAAGCCATGTGCTCCAGGAGATCATGGGCAAAATGTGTTTAAATATTGGTAAGGGTTAAGAGTCTGTTTTAGTCACCTCATTCAGCTTGCTGAAGTCTAAACAGGGGTGGAGCTCTCCACTAACCTTAGGTACCAGCAGGATTGGGGAGACCACAGAAGATTTGGAGGGCACAATTGATCCAGGTTTCATCTTGGAATCAATGTACTTATCTAGTGCTTTCTTTAATCATTGGTTTAAAGTATAAATGGGACAGCCTCAGGGCAAATCAGAGTCTGTTTTTATGAAAATTGAGAGAACATGGATCATGAAATGTGTAGTTTAAGGAGATCCTGAGCCCAAACACATCATCAAGCTTAGCATATTCTTTAGGCAAGACGCTATCAGTGGCTTCTCCAGAGAAAAATCCATGATTGTCTAATGTGGACTCACAGGTTGTGAACTTTCACTAGAAGGGTAAGGAATCAGCTGGGTAGATAGTAACCTCCTTGTTAACATGTTGAACTGGGGGTGAAGCAATGCCACCATTTTTATTACCAATAGCAAAGGGTTTTAAAGGTAGTTCATAGTTCAGGAGCTCTCCTCATATATCAGTTCCCTTTGGTCAATTCAAAGATGTTTGCCACCTTCCAAAAAGCAACAGTTTAGGTAGAGTCAGCTAGAGACACCTCACCCACCTCCTCAGAGGGAAATTCCCTTTTCTTATAAGCTAAATTTGTACATTTTTCTCATCAGCCTCAGTGTCTGCTAATACTGTCGCCTCTCCATGATTTTATCAATTGACTATTTTAAAGTGGTAGGAGTAAATGGGAGTAATGATTAAGTTCCATTAATGGATTGAATCTTGTGAACATGAGCTGGAGATGTAAGTTGCTCTGGATTGATCCTAGGGTATTTACTATTATAGCAACTTCATGGCTACCTTCAGAGATCACATGTTGTTCTTCTTGGTGATGCTTGGTGAGGCATAGGGCTCAGACTCTCCAGGGCATAAGTCCTTCTCTTTCTTGCTCTCGTACCCTTTAACATACATTAGATCCCATTTAGTTCTTTTAATTTTTTAGGATGGTGCTCTACGCTCATGGCACATCCCACCTCCTTCTCCAAATTCTCAGCTAGGTGAGTCATCGCCAAGGCTTAAAGAAGTTCCAGTTGTAAGTTTTGTCTGAACATCCGCGGAAACTGTGAGAGAGTAATTTTCACTATGCAGTGAGTGGGCAGAATACATGAGCATATTTCTCTACTGAACCCTTTCCCTGAGTTGTCAACAACAAGGATGACCAGGCTGCATCTTGGCCCTCATTGGGACAAGCAACCTGGTCCATTAACTGGGGAACTCATCAATAGTCTCAGACAGATCAACTTGCTTGTACAAGAAAGTCCTAACCCAAGTGGCAGACTTATTGGGTAAATCAATTAAAACTTGAGAAACTTGATCAGCAGATGTATGAGTTTCTCCCACCACATTAGTTAAATGGCTTGAAAATGAACCTTGTCAAAAACTTCATAGAATTCTTCCAAAACCAAGGTTCCCAATGATGGATGAACAGTAATAACTTTACTGAAGCAGCTTCCTGATAATAGGTACAGGAAACCACCCCTTCATCTTCCAATAAATTTCGCGTAGCAAGAATACTGTTGAAATCCTGGCGCTTTTAGGTGCTCAAAGGTGCTGTTTCACAAGATTTCAACAATAGAACAGTCTCAGGAGTATTAAAACTCATGACAGCTGTTTTAATTTTTAATAGGGGGAATAGTAAACCATAATAATGTTTGGATTTTAGATAATTTTTATTAATATATAAACATTAGGTATCAGAAAGAGAACCCTTAAAGAATATCGCCCCTTAGTATTTATGCTACTTTGAGGTTAATAATGAGTATTGAGGAAATTCAGGTTAAACAGAGGGTATCTTAATTTGTCTAAATGATGATAAGCCTATCAAAGCTCTCAAGAACCTTCTCAACTTGGCAAAGTTTGAGTTTAAATGTTGAATCGACCTCCATAATGAAGCAATCATGGGATAGCATCTTATCATACTCCTGCCAATCATCCATCTTGAACATATTGTCTGTTCAGCCAAATATCTGAGTTTCTAAGTGGGATTGGTTGATAAAATATTTTCACTCCCCAGAATCCCCTTCAGGTCTATAAAAAGGGGTTGTTCTCCCTTAAGAAGCTGTAATAAATCTAAGCTGACATTGGGGCAGACTTTGGAATCAGTTTTCTATTTCATTAAAGGTTCAAAGTAACCCCCTCATCTTGAAGTGACCTATTCAGCTAAATATGGGATTAAAGCAATAACTCCAATTAACACGATTTCACCAAGAACTGGACGCAGAATTTATAATAGTATATGAAGTATTCAACAACAGAGCATTCTTACTAACTAGTCCAACCTCTAATTGTTTGAAATTACCCCCTTCAATAATATTGGGGGGCGAATAGGGGAGTAGGAACCATACATGTACTCAGTTGAAAGTAACCCCAGAAGCAAGAGACTTGATGGAATATTTATCACCTCTCTTATAGGTGACAGCAAAAGGTCCTTCCAGATGGACCCAAGTTTCTTGCTTCTGGGGGTGATTTAATTATGAAAATACAAAACTAAGTCAAGGATTTTAAAAGAGATTAAAGGTGTTCTGATCACATTAGCTGCTTGGCCCTCTTTGGTGACAGTTTTTGCTAGATTATTCATAGCATCAGATTGTAGTTGGATGATGTGTTGGGCCAACTTCCTCATGGCCTTTTTAGAATCATTCATCCTTGTTGAATAGACATATTTAGCTAGGAGAGCAGGTACCCCAGGTTCTCTACCAATAGAACGTGGAAGGGAGACATCTTGAGGATCCAGTGATAACTAATCCAATAGGCCATAAGGGCACTGAGAAAGAACTTATCTCAGTGGTGAGGATCAGATGTGGCCATTTTCCGTAGTATGGATACTAAAGTTCCATTTGCTCTTTCTAAAGTACCATTAGTAAAATGTTATAGGGAGAAGAGAAGAGTTGCTGTGCTCCCATGGAGGTAGCCTTAACTTTGACTACTCTAGAGGTGAAGTTCTTCCAGTTTTCACAGATCAGGACCTGGGGGCAAATATGGTGGGGGAAAATGGACTGTTGGAGGATGGTGGCGGTAGCTTTAGCAGTTTGGGCTGAGAGCCACTTCTTCACTCCATATTATGAAGTTATCAATTCCTAGTAGTATGTAGCAATTTCCACTGGCAGTCTGTGATAGGGATCTTACCACTTCTAAACTTTTAATGTGGAAGGGTTGATGAGGGGTAGTAGGTTGATATTAATATTGGTCTTGAGCTTTTATTTCTTTTTGCAGGTCAATCAGGCATCCAGGGTTCAATAATTGACTCTAGCATTCCCTCCCAGTAATACAAATCCTTTAATCACTCATAAGACTTCTCGCCCTGCCATACCAAGAGTTGAGTGAGACTCCATGATGGCAGGTACTGGTTATGAGGGTTGAATATAAGGCAGCCAGCTGGCTCCAACATTTTTGTATAACTTCCCGCTCTTTACTTATTGTTTTTAAAGTGTATTTCTAGCATTTCTAATGTGATCATCTTCATCGTCCTAGGCGTCAGGGGACATAAGGAGGTCATACAACTTTCAGCTTCACTTTTTAATAAGCTAAAGACAAGCAAAAAAATCAATCCAATGACATTCATATGCGGGTTCCAGACCAATGTTCAATCTTCATATTATAGTGTTGGAGCTTTAAGGTCCAATGAGCTAGCCGTCCAATGGGATCCTTCATATTTTGTAGCCATTTGAGTAAGGTGTGGTCAGTAACCACGTTGATGGTAATTCCATACAAAAAGGACTGGTAGTTTTTCATGACTAGTAGGACATCTAGCCAATCCTTTCAGTGACGCTGTTGTTTTATTCTTTTTTTAGAAGCACCTTGCTGAAATATGATATGGGGTGTCCACTCCATTTTCATCCAGCTGTGCCAGGATGCCTCCTTCAGCATAGTCAGATGCATTGGTGAACTGAAAGAAACTTTTACCATAGTTGGGGTGGCTTAGGTTGGTGGGTTTTGGAGCAACTTCTTTAGCGTCTCAAAAGCAGCATTTTGTTCAGCACCTCTAAGAGAAAGGAGTGTTTTTTCAATAGGCGAACAAGGTTTTCACTGAGCTGAGTGAACTTGGGGATAAATTGATGGTAATATCCCATCATACTGAAAAAGACCTGAATAACTCTCAGGTTTTAATTGGTGCATTTTGATATTGCTTCCACCTTATCTTGTAAGGGTTTAATTCCCTCTTGTGAGATGGCATGGATAAGAAAATCTAGTTTCTTTAGTAAGAACGTGCACTTTGAAGGTTTTGGCTTAATTTTATATGCTCACAGGCGTTGAAAAACTTCCTGTATAACACATCACTCAATAAGTCTCCAGTATGAAACATATATGACAATACTGTTGACAGACCCATATGATTTCTGGACAGTGCCAGCCTTCAAACGATACTTGGCAAAAATTTTATGGCACTTTGACAATTAGTTTACAGGTTACATTTGTTTTAGTGACCTCATTTTACAATTTTTAAAACGATGGAATAAAAACAATTTCGTGTGTTAATTAAAATTGTTTTTTGATGGATATAAATAATGTTGAAGCCAAACAATGACTTGATAAGCGTTGTGGAGACTCTGCGCCGGGGAAAACAACTATTATTGACTGGTGTGCTGGATTTAAACATTGTCATACAAACATAATGATGCTGAATGCTCTGGTCACCCTAAAATCGGCAGTTGTTCTGAAAAACATAACAAAAGTTCACAAAATAGTTTTGAAAGACCATAAAGTGAATTTTAGTGATATATAATACCAATTAAGAATATCAGAAGTATAGTTTTTTTTACAATTTTATACGGAAATTTGAGCACACATAAGTTTCTTTTGAAGTAGGTCCCACGTTTGTTCACACCAGACCAAAACAACGCGTTGACAATTCAGAGCGCTGTTTGGAGCTGTTCAAGAGAGATAAAAAGGATTACTTGAGTCAGTATTTGACATTGGATGAAATTTAGATCCACTAATACACACCTGAATCAAAAAGATCATCAACTTAGTGGACAGCAGCCGGTGAAAGTCGTCAAAAGTGACAAAAAACTCGAAAGTCAGCTCTCAAGGTTATGGCATCTATATTTTGGGACATGATGTATTTTGTGCATTGACTATCTTGAGAAAGTTAAAACTATCAATACCGAATATTACATGACATTATTGGATTGATTGAGTGTAGAAATCAAGAAAAAACGGCCTCACATGCAAAAGAAAAAAGTTCTGTTCTATAAAGGCGATGCATCAAGTCACAAGTCATTGAAACAATGCTTAAAGTGAATGAATTATGCTTTGAATTGCTTCCTCACCCACTTTACTCTCCAGACTTGGCCCTCAGCGACTACTTGTTTTTGCAGACATCAAAAAGATGCGCCAGGGAAAGAAATTTGGCTCAAATGAAGAAGTGATTGCCAAAACTGAGGCCTATTTTGAGAGTAAAGACAATTGTTTTACAAAAAGCAATAAAAAGTCAGAGGAGCGTTAGAATGAATGATCACTCTATAAGGAGATTATACTGATGAATAAAGCCAAATTTATAAACAAAGCGTTTTTCTTAGTTAGACCGTAGACTTATTAAGTGATGTGCTATGAGTAAAATGCTCATTGAAAGTTAAAGAAAAAACATGATGTCATCAAGATAAACTATCACGCAACTAAGCTTAAGATCCTGTAGGATATGATATATCACTAGTTGGAATGAGGTGGGTGCATTGCACAACTCTTGAGGTAACCTGATGGGCCAAAATAATCTTTCACTGCAAATGAGAGCACATTTCTCCAGATCTTTAGGGGGAAAGCTCCATCTTCCAGTATCCGCTAGCCAAAATCCATAGCAAAGAAGAGGTTGGAGCCAGAGAGTTGTGCAAGAGCATCTTTGGTATGAGGGATAAGATAGCTGTCTTTTTTTAGTTAGGTTGTTCAATTTTTGGTAGTCTAACTACCCAATGGCCATCATTTTTCTTTTTAACGAGTAACAAAGGAGACCCCAAGGGCTTTGGGAAGGGACTATTAAACCAGCATCTAGCAACTGCTTGAGCTCAATCCTCTTTTGTTGCCCTTTGACCTTTTACTTATGGTAAAGTTTAGATCAAATGGGACTGGGATCACCAACATCAATTATGTGACTCCAATCCTTCATGTGCCCATAATCATGATCATACTTGGAAAAGATTACTGTAGGCAACTAATAAGGAGTAAGCTTCTTCAAGCTCGTCTGGGGTTATTCCATCTGAGATATGAACTTCAGGCAGAGCACACAACAGTTTGTCAGTAGGTAGGCCCATCTCTAACATAGACCCAATGCAATGAACTTTCTTAATAGCATCGATTTGAATTATCAGCCATTTTCCTATCTCCAGGTGCTTTGTCATGATACAGTCCTTCTTGGTAAGATTATCAGAAGAATATTAATAGGTTGCTGGTAGGCAGAATATAGTATCTCAGGCAGTACTCAAGGCTCTAGATGACTAACTCCATCTATTCTTGTTATGTGTAATAAGCATTTTTGGGAGTTTTTTAAAAGTAAATTTGTGTCAATCACCTGTTGGTCCCCAAACTTAATAATATTTTCTCTGAGGTATAAAATGAATGCCTTCTGAGGCGTCCACCTACTCAGGAAACTTTTCATGTTGCACTTGGATGTGGTATCTTCGGCAATATGCAGAAGATGGGTACTTGACCAAGTGGAGTAGACTTTTGTGTTAGGGTCTTTATTGGTTAGGACCAGAGAAACCTCATAGTTGAGCAGTGAGAGATAACCTTGTTTCAGGTTGATGATTCTGTTGTACTCAATCATGAATTGGGTGCCAATAAGCATATCATAATGGTTGCTCTCCAAGGCCACATCAGTTACTGAAAGGATAAACTTTTCAAATCTAAGGGGTAAAGAGATGTATGCCCCAATAGCGCGTGTGCTGGAAGGACCCACTGTTTCATACTCATGAGAGTAAACCAGATCAGGCGCCAAATTAATCTTCTAGATAAGTTTCAAGGAGAGTAATTTGATCAGGGGCCAGTATTGAGGGTGGCCATGACCTGTACCTTGTTGATGACTACTTCCTCCTGAGTTACAGTCTCATCACAATTAGGGGGAGAGAAAAACATTTTAAGATGGAAAGTATAGGCATGTTTTCTAGCAGTTTTTGGGTAATTATCTTTAATGGATTGTAGAGTATAAATATGCTGAATAGGGTGAATCAACAAGTCAAGGAATTGGTCAGCATCACTAGCAGTATTGATAACCTCAGGGCACCCCAGAACTTGGCTAATATAGGTGTAATCAGGTATCACGGCCTTGTTTGCTCCTTCAGAGTTTAGTCGTTCTGGTATTCCTGTTTATACTGGGGCTCCCAGGAAGTAGTGTCCCAAATCCTCTAACCCCCTTCAGATTCATCATCTGAGGGGGTGTCTATGCAAGTCAGAGGAGTGATAGAAAGGAAGTTAGAGACAGTCACAGCAGTTTGGCTGTCTATCCTTTTAAACAGACCTTGACAACATGCCCTTCTTTGTTACAGTGGTTGCCCTTAGGGCGTGCAGATACCATTTTAGTTAGGGAAGAGGCATTGCAGCTTCCACATGTTTTGGCTAAAAATTTTGGTGGCTGGCTTGGGGATCATGGACTCACAGGGTAGAGGGACGCTTGTTTTACTTTTTACCAAAGGAGCAGGTTTCAAGGGTGAACAGGCATAGGAGAGACCATGGGGGTGGCCGTGGCCTCCGTCCAAAGGCCTATGATTGAAAGATCCTCAATTCTTAAGACTTGGGGGTTCACCACAACTTCTTGAGTAGTCTCAACTTTAGGAAAATCTTCAACATGTAACAAAACCATCTTTATGCCATGGACATTCTGAAAGGTGCGTTTCACAGAGATTTTATTCCTTGCTAAGGAAGGGTAAGAAGCCAAAACAAGCAGTATGTAGCAACAGCACTGTCAAGAGCTAGCATGTTAGACGTTAACAGCTTATGAGAGGCTAGGTAGAACTGATCAGCAAAGGCAATAACCAGTTTTCCTTCATAAATGGTAAAGTGCAAAAAGGCTTATTTTTTTCCGGTTTTACACTGCTTTGAGTCAAATTCATCAATAAGCGCTTCCTTAATCTCTGCCCAGGTAATCAGAGTATCCATATGAGAGACATCACCTCTTGGACCATGCAACTCAGGAAAGGGAGGATGTGCATGATTTTTTGTTAGTCAGTTGTGCCTTTCATAGCAGATTAATAGACAAATACAAACAAAGCAATGCTACCATAACCTGGGGTAAATTGGTCTTTAAAGGGAGCTTAAAAGGGACTTAAGGGTGGCCCCATGTGGATTTTAAGAAGGTGCTGTTTAAGCCTTTTAAGGTTTGACAGAGTGCTGGCTAGTTGCTGTCCAGAGCATTTTTTTCCCTGGTTCGTTTTTAGTGGAAAGTGTAGAAAGGTTATTCACCCAAACGTCCTCCATTTTAGTTGGAAGATTGTGGTATATGGGAAGCCCCTGTAGTGAGAACCACTTGTTGGAATGCTGGAGCTGTTAGGTGCTCATAAGTGCTGTTGTACAGGATTTCAACAATAGAGCAGTTGTAGGAGTATTAGAGTCCTTGAAAGCTGTTTTAAGTTTTAATAGGGGGTATTAAATTACAACTAGATTTGGATTTTAAATAATGTTTATTAAGTAATAAAACTGGGAATAGAAAGAGAACTTTATTAAGTTATTGCCTCTTAGTATTTATGCTACTCTGAGGCTAAAATGAGAGTTAAGAGAATTCAGGTTAGGCAGAGGGTATTTTGATTTGGTTAAATGACAATTTAGACTAATAATGCTGACAATTTAGCTTATTAACGCTCTCAAGAACCTTTTTACCTTGGTAAAGCTTGAGTTTAGATGTAAGAATCAACTTCTGAGATGAAGTAATCATGGGGTAGCATCTTAATGTAATCCCACCAATCAGCCATCTTGAGCATATTGTCAGTTTGGCTGGTTACCTGAGTTTCTAAGTGGCGATTGGTTGATAAGACATGTTCACTCCCTAAACCCCCTTCAGGTCAATAAAAGGGGGTTGTTTTCCACTAAAAGTTTTAATAGGCTTAATCTGGCATAAAGGCATACTTTGGGGTCAATTTGCCTATTTTTCCAGGGGTTTGAAGCAACCCCCTCAACATGAAGTGAACTATTTGGCTGAATATGGGGAGTAAAACCATAACTCTGATCAACATGATTTCATCAAGAACTGGATGCAAACTTTATAGTAATGTTTAAAGTATTTAACACTGGAGCATTCTTACTAACTAGTCAAACCTCTGATTGTTTGACAAATACCAACAAAAAGATGATCATCAGCATAGTGGCAGGATGATGACACCATGAAGGTAAATGAGATGAAACAGGCACCTCCTTTGAAGCTTATCACATGGACCAAAAAGGTGTGTGAATTTTATGTAATGTAAAGTATTGGCTCTTTCCAGTAGTTTACAAAAGTTGTGATAAACCCCAACCAGGTGGTTGTTCACAAACTAGAAAGAACAAGTATAATTTGAATGCCTGCATACTATTTTAGAGGGTGAATCAAACCTTGAAATAGGGTCAAGAGTATGCTTAGCCCTAACAGCACCCCTTGATCCTAGGAGAGGGCAAAGAATTCCACTAAGTGACTAATTTCAGCTTATTGACTCAGGTTAAAGGCATTCATAACAGTATATGCTGTCAAATAAAATAAGGGATTATAAAGCTTTGCTTAGAGATTTTTTCATTATGCAGAAACCACGTAAATATACAGAATTGAGAAGTAAAATCCATCCAATCCATTGATGTGTGGCAGCTCCCCCTTTTGGGTTGGGCACCACTAGTACTAAAAAAAATAAAATTCATTTAATTCCCATTTAAATGCTAGCAAAAATGTATTAGACTCATTAAACTCTAATATATTAAATATGGTGCAATTTTAAAGCTTTGTTAATCTACTTAATAAAACACTAACACTGACTGAATGACTGACATGAAAACATTGAGTCTGATAGTTTAATCTATTTAAGGCAAGTGGTTGATAATTGACAAATATATTGAATAATTTACCAAATTTGAAGGGTGGTTAGCCTAGCAGGGTAATTCTGCTTCCACTCTAGTGCAGGTTTTGTCCAACACATGTTCAAAAACTTTACTGGCTATAATAGATCTGGTGTGGTATATTTATCCCAAGGTCAACCCACCTTGATTACTAAAAATTTACCAAATTTACTCATCTGAAACTAAACAAAAATTAATGTTAGTTTTTTTATTAATTAGTTTGTTTTTCATTTTTATTCAGTTGAGCAATTTGGTGAATTATTCAATATATTTGACAATTCACAACCACTTGGCAAAATAAATTGAACTATCAGACTCTATGTCAGTAAGTCAGTGTTAGAGGTTTACTAAATAGATTTAGGATAAACAGCTCACTAGCCATCAGAGCAACAGCAAAGCTGTTAGTCCAAGTGGCTCAAGCTTAGTGGTGGCACATAGTTTACCAGCCACAAGAGCAACAGTGAAGCTGTTGGTTGAGTGGCTCAAGCATAGTGCTGACAAACCCTTTAAGCTGTGCCAATGTGAGCTCATAAATAAACCTGAGCAACAATGGGTAACTCCACTAATTACATAAATAAAAAAAGTTTGACATTTTCATCACCTTCAAAAGGCTATTTATAGGCCTGATCCTCCAGGTTTGATTGATTATAAGTTGAGGATGAAAATGGCGCTCATCAACAGTTTCTTTATATAAGAAAATTTTTAATGAAATGTAGATTATTTACTCCTTTTGCTTGTAAATTTCTTCATTTTGGACCCCCTAATGATTGGGTAACCTCTTGGTTCTTCTGACCAAAATGATATATCATTAATGTCAGATTGATTATCCTCTAGCCCCTCATCTAGGAAGTGAGATCTGTGCGCTTTTTTCTTAGGTAAACCTTAGGAGCTTCAGGTGTGGTTTTAACTAATTTGACTCTTTGATTACATTTGTGACTTCATATTTTAATTTGATAAATAGCGTTTTTAAGCCTAAATTGTTCATTGAATTTGGTTATTGAGTTGATTGTAAATAAATTGTTTAAGATAACTTCAGTTTAAGCTCTTGGTACTAGCCAAAGTCAAGTCAGTTTTGGTTTTGTTTTGTTCTGTTTATCTCAAGTTTTTATCATATAAATAGAAGGTAAGTTGACTATATCTAAATTAAAAGTTTACTAACAATTGAAACTAATAGAATTATTGTGCTGTTATTATTGTAATTATTAAAATAAAGAAAATTATAAATTATAGTTTTAAAGGGAGGATACCCCAGTGGTAGAGTATGAATCCTCTACCACTGCCTCCCAAGTTCAATCCTGGTAATGGACTTTGGGTAGGGGACAATTTTGACTGTGTTGGTTTTATGCACCAATGCCCCAAACTGAGATAGCAAATAGCAAAGGCGGTCCATGGAGTTCCTGGCCTATCATACACCGCACATGGAGGTTTTCCAGGTTTTATCCTCCTTTCCCATTTTCTTCACTTCCCTAATTGGTGCGGTATCATCCCCAGGTTGGCCCATCTTGAATAAAATTTAAATTTAAATTTAAATTATAGTTTTATGGGGAGGATACCTCAGTGGTAGAGTATGGACTCAGTGACTAAAGCCTCCAAAGTTCAATCCTGGTAGCTGAACTTTGGGTAGGAGACAATCATGACTGTGTTGGAATTGCACATCAATGCACCAAACTGAGACAGCAAATAGCAAGGCGGTCCATGGAGTTCCTGACCTATCATACACTTCATCTGGAGGCTTTCCAAGTTTTATCACAATTCCCATTACTTCAATTACCCCTATATTGTTGTGGTATCATCCTCATGTCAGATCACCTCACATAAAGTTAAATTTATAATTTATAGTTTTATAATTTTATAGCTCCTTGAATTTTTTTCATTAAATTTGCCTTTTAAGTAGTAGGTATACATTCATTTTATTAAGTTTAACTATTGATATGAGCTGATTATAACAAGCTTGAAGTTAGAACACTTGCATTGGTCTATATTTGATATTTTTATTAACCAATTCTTATAATCATTTTATTTTTTTAGTACTAGATTATAATCATTTTATTTTTTAAATATAATTTCTACAATACAATAATTCTTATAATAGGTTATCTTTTTACTATCTTATTAAATTAAGAAAAATTTAGCTTGAGAGTCCAAGTGTATAAAAAGTTTTTTGTTTAAACAATTTTAATAGATTTTTGTCATTAAATTGTTACTTTGGAGTAAAAGTTCTATTGTGATTCTTATCTAGGCAATAAATGTCTATTGAAGAATGTATATGCATTCTAAGTTTTTTATATTAAAGAAGTATGCTTTAGTACATATAGGTCTAAAGTTAAATTATAGCCTAAATATATGGCTAAAAACTAAACATTATATATAGTTTTAGGGAACTAGATAATTTTTTATATATTGGTTAGTGATATAAAAAAGTGTTAGCTGGATATATGAGGTAGGGTTAATCTATTTTATTTCAGTAGTAAAGAGTTTTGTTAGCTTTTCAGGGTTAGAGCTAAAATGATGTGGTTTCTTATTTGGGTATCAAATCTGTTTGTTTATTCTTCAAGAGGTTGAGTTATGTTGATAATTATTTTAATGTACATGATTTTTATAAATTCACTTAAAGATAATTCTATGGCAATTTAAAAATTATCAAATATTTCTAATTGTGCCATGGAGGCAGAGCTATTTTCTTCTAATATTAAATATTTGTTGCTCCACTAAGAGAAGGAGCTATTTGGCTCCAGTAGTAGGTGAAGCTATGTCATTTTTTAAAGTTAAAGTAATTTTTTTGCCTCCAGTAGGAGGCAGAGCTATATTATTTTTAGCACTAGTGGTGCTTAACCCAAAAAGGGGGAGCTGCCACGCATTCTTATTTTCAAATGGACCAAACAAAGGGATTATCATAAATAAAAAATACTAATATGTCACCTCAGCTAACAGCCTAGAAAACCATATCAGAAGGTGAGGAAGCTTTGGGGAAACTTTTGTCTAGCACCAGTTTTGGCTGGTGGACCATGGAAGACAGCATTGGGGAGGGAGCATCAGCGACATGGGGCGTTAGGAGGTATAGTTGGGGGTTTTCTTTGTTTATGAGGCCAGTGGTGTCCATTGCCTCAACATATTGAGCAAGTTGATGCTTATCAGAGGTATATCATTTTTGTAAATGATTTATTTTAGCTCCAGTGTTAGGTGGGCTATATATTATCATAAAACAAATAATTTGTATGGCTTCAGCAGGAGGCAAAGTTATGTTAATTTTTTCTTAAGACAACAACTTTGTTTGGCTCCAGTAGGAGGTGGAGCTATGCCATTTATTTTCTTGAAAAATTTAATTGTTTGGCTCCATTAAGGTCAAAGCTTTGTCATTTATTTTTAAAACAATTAATTTATTTTACTCCAACAGGATGCAGAGCTATGGCATCTTTCTTATAGTGAGTAATATTTAGCTCCAATGCTAGGTAATCTATGCCATTTTTTAAGGGAGATAATTTATTTGGCTACAACAAGAAATGGATTTATGCTATTTTTTTCTTAAAAACAATTTTTTTAGCTCCAGTGTTATGTGGGCTATTCCATTTTTTTCTATGATAATTTCATTATTTGGCTCCAGTAGGAGGCAGAGCTATATATTTTTTTCTTATGGCAAATAAATTATATGGCTCCAGTGTTAGGTTAGCTATACCATTTTTAAGACAAAAATTTTGTTTTTCTCTTATAGGAAGTGGTGTTATGTAATTTTTCTTAACATATAATTCCTGTTTGGCTCCAGTAGGAGGTGAAGTTATGTCATTTTTCTTGAGATAATTTATTTGTTTAGGTCCAGTATGAGGCAGAGCTATGCCATTTTGACATTTCAATTGTTTGGCTCCAGCAGGAGGCAAAGCTATGTTATCTTTTAAGACAATCTAATTCTTTGGCTCTAGTAGGAGGTGGAGCTATGCCATTTTTTAGGGTAAGTAATTTGTTTGGCTCTAGTTAAAAGGTGAGTTATATAGTTTTTAAGGCAAATGATTTGTTTGGCAAGTTGGAAGCAGAGCTGTGCCATTTTTCCTTAGTAAGGTAGCTTTTTAGGCAGGCTCAGTGTAAAGTAGAGCTATACCATTTTTTTATTTGAGGTGGGTCAACCTGGGGATGATATTGCACTAATTAAGGGAAATTGAATGAATGGGAAAGGAGGATAAAATCTGGAAAACCTTTATGTGTGGCATATGATAGGCCAGGAACTCCATGGACTGCCTTTGCTATTTGCTATATCAGTTTGGGGCATTGGTGCGCAACGCCAACACAGTCATAATTGTCCCCTACCCAAAGTTCCAGTAATGGAATTGAACTCAGGGAGGCAGCGGTAGAGGTCCCAACTCTACCACTTGGGTATCATCCCCTTTAGAGCTATACCATTTTTTACAGATAAATCATTTGGCTTCAGTATGTGGTGGAGCTATACTAATTTTTAAAGGATAACTTTTGGGTGCTTATATAATTTTAGAGAAAGTGATATTAAAGTTTCTGCAATGAGTGGGTTTTATTTTTTATTATTGTGGTAAAAAGTTTTGGTAGATTTTTAAGTGCAAAGTAATAATAGTTTTTACTTATAAAGGCAAACAAATTGGTAATCCTAAGAGAGATGGAAGTTATGATATTTTTTAATATAAAGCTTTATAATTTTGCTGCTTTCTTTATAAAAGTTAGATATATTATTAGTTATCAAATACAAGTTGTTAAATAATATAAGAAAATGTACTGAAAAAAAGTGAATATAAAAAGATATAGTTAAAGGGGTCCAAAAAATGAACTGCCTTTCTTTAATAAATTTTCAAATATTTGATGTATTTGGAGTTGTTTATTATAAGCTAACATGGGATGGGATATTTGTCATTACCTTAAAAAAGATATAGTTAGTATATCAAATAAAAGTAATTTGCACACAAGTTTAGCTTTCTATATTTACTATAAGACACTTATGTTAAATTTAATAAGGTATATATTACTAAAAAGCAAGCAAATATTGCTTATTTAGATTCAGAATAGTTAATATTATTTTTATCTTTATAAATGAAGATATCTTACTTTATCTAATTTATTACAAAGTTAAAAACTACCTTTTGACATTAAATTTTTTAGTTAATTTATTATTGTTTCTCCATGTTTTCATTTGATAATAAGTGATATGTTATAAAGTTTCTTATATAATTGCCCATGACTGATAATTTATTGTTTTAATTGTAGTTTATAAATAATAATTATATGTTACATAGAAAGATATGTAGTGGTTTTAACTAAAATTTAATGTATATATACTATACATATGATCTAAATTATTATAATTTAATAATCCTTTATATGAACTTATAATGCCTTTTAAAAATAATAATAAAATAACAATAAATTAAATAGATGCCTTATAAGGGAAAAAAAGAATTTCAAAAACTCAGATCTTCATGAAGGGGGTCCTAAAAAATATTTGCCTTATAAGATCAAGCCCTCCCTCACTCAAACTGAGTCTAATTAGATTTGCTTTCTACTATTGGTGCTGAAGCTCCTTTAGTTATGACTATGTCTATATCCTACAGGTATGGGTACCTTGAAGCTCATTGGCCTGCACAGCCTCAGAATCAGCCATATGTTGCATCTAGGCCATATATTGAATTGAGTGAGGTACTAGAGCATGGGCCTTTTAGACTTACCTCTGTACCACATGATAATAGAATCCTGAAGCTCAAAAGGGTAGCACAGACTCAGCCACAGCCTTAAGTTCCATCTAGGGTATATATTGAGATAAATGAAATATTAGGTCTCTACCTAATATTCCTTCAACAATGTATTGACAAGCTAAATTAATAATAAACTTACTTATACCTGCATTTTATCAAGTAGGTCTATTAGATCCTCAATTTTAATTTGTGCTCCCACTTCCCAAATCAACTTACCCCACTTCACTATTAACTGAATGCCCACCATCTCAAGTACTTAGCTTAGTTGCACCAGTACAGCCTATACCCACTTTCACAGGTAGCAGCTTTGGCTTCTGAGCCAATCCCAAGCCCTTTAGACTTTGCCTTAAGTATACATCAATTATGCCTGCCTCTATAATTGGGAGACCTTCACTTATTATGTAAAAAAGCTGTTTACTTTTTTATTGTAGACCAATATAAAAGTAATAGAAAAAACACAATTACAGCTTTATACCTTAGATTTTACCAATATAAACAAAAGGTTCAGTGTTTAAGGCCCTAACCTAAATCAGGCATAAAAAGTAGATTTAATTTAGAGTCAAGTGATATGTAATTAAGAAAAAGGGAAAGAGGTTCCTATAGTTAACCTCTATGGCTTTTTCTGTTACTGGGCAACCTGGGGTCCACTTAATTTAGATGCATGTATCAGCAGTGTCAAAATTGTTATGCAATGCATTGGTTATGAGAAGGTAAATAGTCAATTAATGCTACACTATGTCACCTCATCTTTAACAATTGCTGCGAAAATGGGTGCATCCAGCCTGACCCAGTCCCTCACCCCCCCCACACTTTTTGCAACAATTATATAATAGTGGTAGCCAGCATTAAAAAAGTTTCTTACTCAAGTTGCCAATATAATGTTGCCATTGTTTTTAGTTCATTTGTTGATTAGACTGATACCTGTTTAGGTCAAGACTAACAATTTGTTCTTTCTAAATTCATAGTGAGCTATACCATATGCAAGGGCCTCTTTATCCGCAAATTCCTTTTAAACCTTCATATGTTCAGCTATACCTATATGCCCCTCAGGAGGAGCATAAGAACCATATTAGGCAGTATATAAATTTGGATGCAACATTGACATGTGATATTGAGAAAATTCTTCATGAAGTTAGTACTTATATAAATTTCTATTGCTCAGCATTAATAATCACTGATGATTTTCAGCTTAACATCCTGAGGGCCTTGCATATCTTTGGTAGGTCTAAAATTGGTAACAGAAACTGAAATTTAATTGACAGGTTTGCAACCTTCCTCAAACTAATGAGGTTACCATACTCTTTACTCAAGATCCGGTAGATCACATTGTTGGTTTACATAATTGATGGGATATTGTTCTCTTTTTCTGTGATAACCCTTTAAACTGTATATATTGTACATACGCTATGTATATACCATGCCACTATGTACTTTTAATCCTTAAGGTACAGAAGAATTTTATTATGAGCTGACAAAGTTCAATAAAATTGGTGAGCCCTCACATAAAGTGCTTTCAACATTAATATTGTTGCTATCATCTTTTTACTTGGCCAATTGAATCCATAATCTTATTTACAGCCCATCATCTATTTCAACAAGTTGTTGTAGATTGTTAGGCTTCAGTTGAGTTGTTAAAACGCTGGTGACTAGAGAATAATCAGCCTATGTTTTTCACTGAGTCATATAATGGGCTTCAGGACTATATGTTATATGAGGATGCATAGAATGATGCCTAATCTGTCGTGAAGCATTATCTTTTACCTTCTAGCCATGTTATTTTGTAGCAATACCTTAAAGAGTTTTATCAGGAAGTAATGGCTATAGTACATTATTTAGAAAGCCAACCCTTTTTATCACTTTAAAGCCAACTTTGTTTGAATTATGATTAAAAAATGAAATTCTAGATTATCAAACTTCAATGGGCTGTCCAGATATAGTTGAGCATGTCTTTGAGTTAAAGATCAAAGAGTTCATTCAAAATATAAAGGGTGGTTACTTTAGAAATTTTAGAGGCATGAAGCAGTAATTGAGTACCAAAAATGTGGTTTGCCTCATTACCATTATGTTGTATGAGTGAAAGCTCATGAAAACTTTTACCTTCAGCCCAATGATATTGATGAGCTTATCTGGGAAGATTTCAGATTCTAAACATAGTGAGATCTATATAAGTAATCAAGGTTGGTTGACCAAGGAAAAATATACCACACCGAGATTTTTTATAGCCAGACACAGGTTTTGAACATGTGTTGAACAAAACCTGAACTAGAGTGGAAGTAAGAATTATTCTTCTGGGCTAACCACCCTTTGGTGAGATCTATAAAGAGCTTAATAGTAATTTTGTAATTATCTGATTTATGGTCCTTGCAGGTTATACAAGCTGAGTGCTTGCTGTTAGTGTCACATTCTGGTGGTTGACTCAAAAATAAACCTTCAACAAACATCAGATTGGGCCAATTATCCTTTCAACGCTTGAGCTAACACCTATATTCTCACCTCTAAGCCTATTGCAATCATACAATTCAGGCCAAACATCTCAATGATAATTCAATCAAGTATTTTAGCAAAGTGCTCAGCCCAAATATGCTCGCATATTATGGCTGATTTTCTAGGCATTATATCTCAGCAATTGGTCCCAATTATTGGAAACACAATCAACTTAATTGTATACAAAATAATTTGGGGACGACCCAAAGTTAACATCTGAAAATCCCGTGGACTTCAGATGAATAAAAAATGTAATCAAATTTCCACCTTAGGGCGAAATTCATATGTTGAGCCACATAATTGGCATGATAGCACTTGCATGGACCACCCAAAAGGGGTTACCTAGTGCTATTGAGGAAGAGGCTTGCCAACGTCCTGATTAGGGGTGCATTATTTACTTCAATTGAGGCCAAAATTTCACAGGAGGTGTATTTTATCAGCAGTATGACAAAACTGAAATCCAGAAGATCTTAGGACAATTTTGCATACGTTTATCACAAATTTTGTACCTGAAATCCTCCCAAATTTGAGAGTATTTTGCCACTAATGAACCTAAGAAAAGGTTTCAGTAATAGGCTGAACTGATTGATAAAATAGCTGTTGAAATTTTGTGCTGAAATGTGGCCAGGAGATGCCCTAGAGGTATAAATACTGGTGCCTGGCCTAATGAAAATTATCTTAAAAATAGCTTAAATAAAAGTTGTAATTATTTTATTCTTTTCCTGGTTTTTATCCCAAATCCTAACCTTGGAAAAGTGTTGACAAACTGGAAGAACCAAACCCCCAGTTTGTATTGAATCCTGCCTTGGTAGAAGTTCCAGAATATGAAGGAAAAATTATGCCCAAAATTGGCTGGAAGATTCAAGGCAAATTTTTTAGCCTAGTGAATAATTAGACGGTATTAATCCTGTAAACTACAGGCACTATTGAGGATCAACCATTGGAACTTCAGCCCCAAATAGACTTGCAGGATAACAATTTCCAAGTGAGAGATCCTCAGATTTTGACAGTTAGGAATTTAATTAAGGGTACATCAATGTAAACATGGGTATCCAAAATTCTATCAAAATAAGACATTTGTCCCCACTGATGGATATCCTAAACTATCTTTGCCATTCAGGTACAGCTGCTCTAAGGTCTTCCTATGAAGTTAAAGGTTGCCAGATTAATAATAACTTAGTAGTACCTTACTCTCTATACCTGACCTGCTAAATATAAGGCTCATAACAATGTTGAAATCTGTGTATCTATAAGTGCTATTAAGTAACTTCCAAAGTATTTATCTAAAGGTGAAGATAAAGCAGAATATGGTTTTGATGATGATGACCCTGCTGTAGTTGTACAAAATAGTCCTGATGCTGCTCATGATGAAATTTCCCAATATATATATATATATATGTATTCAATATATTTTGCCCCAAAATGCTATCTGAGAGTTAATTAATTTTGCTCATCATTCAATCTCACCTTTGATTTACCATCTTCAGGTTCATGCTGAAGATGAAGAGCAAATTACATAAAATGCATATATTGATATTTATACTTTAATTGAAGACCTCTGAGATACTATGATAACAGCATGGTTTATATGCAACTGTGAATATGGTGATGGGCTTCATCTTACATATTGGCAGTTTCCTAAATACTTTGTTTAGAATGCTCAACAACATATCAGGACTTCATGTAAAACTGGTACTGTAATTACAAAAATGTACTTTTGTAACCCTACTAACTTAATTGCCTCTATACCTGGCTCCTTTTGACTGTACAAACAGGTTGTGGAAGCTGAAAAAGTTGTTTACTACCACCAGTGATAATATATTTACAATCCACAATACAAATTGCAAAGCATGTGAGGCTTTAGTTCTTCATTTTAATAGGCAATTTTGGTTTAATACATTTAATGAGGCAGCAATGACTCATTCTGGGCATCAGCAACTGCTTTTATTTGTTATTGCTCTATCCTCTGGAAATTTTACAAATTTCTCTTGACCTATAAAATCATATACATCATGAAGTATGTGATGATATTCTACACTGCATCAATCATATTCAATACCTCTCTGCTCAACTTGAAGATCCACATCTTGATTATGGTTTATATAATCTCAAAAGAGCTATCCCACTTTGAGAGTACATTATCTCAAATTAATATTCCATGTTATCACCATAATTAGGATCAACATACCACAATATTCTCTACTGTACCAAATGAAAGTATAGCAATGGGTTACCAGCAGTTTCTATGATAAAAGAAATTCAAGATACTGCAATTAAGAATGAACTTTCTTTGAAAGTGAGCCTATAATAGATCAAGATCACCCTTTATTACAAATTGCTTCACTATTGAGAAGTCAGTTAAACTTTGGAAAATCTAGGGCATTAGAAAATAACTTACATCAGATTAAGATTGATCCACAACATGCTCGTTTTTTCTTCAAGGGACTGGAGGTACAAGAAAAACATTTCTTTATAAAGCTTTGGTAGCTTATAATATAGAGAGGGAAGATATTGTATTTTAGTTGCCTCAACAGGAATTTCAGCTATACTTATCCTAAAGGAAATACACACATTTTTATCTCTCAGGTTCCTCTCACCTTGACTGGTGTTTCTATATGTAATATTCCAGCTCAATCAGATCTTGCTTCCCAACTCCTTAAAGCTAGACTAAAAATCTGGGATGAGGCACCAATGCAGCATTGTCATTTGTTATGACAGTTAATCAGTTTCACCAAGATATATGCAACTCTACTTTTCTTTTTAGTATACTTTCTGTAGTTTTTGGTGTTTATAGTGGATTCTACCTGTTATCAATCATGTGGGATGTGGTCAAATTCTAAATGTATGTATTCAAAAGCTTAGTTTTTAGCCTGGACCTCAAATTCTTTTCTCACAGAGAATATGTGTCTGAAAGACCAACATGAAAATAGAGAGTATAGTGCTTGATTACAAGGGTGGTTAGCCTGGCAGGGTAATTTCTGCTTCCACCCTAGTGCAGGTTTTCTTTAATACAAGTTCAAAACTTGTACTGGATAGAAAAATTCTTGGGGTGGTATATTTTTTCCAAGGTCAACCCACTTCAGAAAAAGATTGTTCTTGGTTATAATCTCTTAGTTACAATCATTAAAACCATGATCCTATAATTCTTTACCCTAGTGTTTACCAAGTACAGCATCAACAGCCATTCAATGAGTTTGTCTACCCTCATAATTAAATTTACCATATTATAATGCATAGTGTTTTAGAAGGTTTTCCATGGGCGTGCAATTTTGGTGACAGCTAATCAGCAGAAAAAGTTATAAGGTGAGATTATCCTCCATGCATGCCTTGGGAAGAGACATTTTTACTACTCTAATGATACAGCCAATCCTGGTGAAAAAGGTACTGAAGATCTTATAATTGTAGAATTTGATGAACTCATGTGACTAAAATCTCTTCTCCTTCTTGCCTTGAGCTTAAAGTTGGTGTTCCAATTATACTTCTATTAATATTTACCCTACCCAGAGGATGTGTAATGGAACACCACCATTGGTGGTAGGCTTAAGCAAAATACTATTAGGGCTACAATTCTTTCTTGACCATTTAGTGGTCATCAATTTCTTATACCTAAGATTGATGTCATTGGTTCTAAAAATTTCATTTTACTCATTTTGCTGGATGTTTCCTGTCCAACTAGCATTTGCTATGACTATTAACAAAATTTTAAGGGCAATCTCTTTCACATGTTAGTGTAGATCTTCTCTATAAGTCACTCACACATAATCAGCTATATGTTGCCCTGTCACAAGCTACTAATGTATCTGATATAATTGTTTTCTTTGACCACTCTCAGCATCAGAGTTGTGTTATAGATGGTGTATTTAATGAAGTGCTACTTCCCTATCCTTATGATAATTAATTCTTATATTATAAACTTTATATTTGCAACTATTATATAATAATTTGTAAATTCTTAATATATGATAAGCTAAAATTAAGTTTAGTTAATAATAGAAAAAGGTATTAAATTAACTAATAGATAATATGAGTTATCTTTTTTTAAGATAAACTATAGCAAGAAAATTAACTAATGTACAAGTATAATTTTTAAAATAGATCAAGGCTTTACCATAACATAACTATCTATTTGTAATAAAATAAAAGTAATAAAAGGTTAGTAATTTTTTACAAAGTAATATTTCTGGTTATAATTTAAAAATGTGGAACAGATACCAAAATGAGGTCACTAGCATAGCTGGTGGCTAATGGAGGCTGTACCAGTGAAAGCTCATATAATAAATATGCCATATTTTGAAGCTTGGATCTGTCAGATCCTTTGAAA
This sequence comes from Massospora cicadina, assembly GCA_022478985.1. NCBI lineage: Eukaryota > Fungi > Entomophthoromycota > Entomophthoromycetes > Entomophthorales > Entomophthoraceae > Massospora > Massospora cicadina. The sequence continues at coordinate 69,164 of JAKSZP010005507.1, read as the reverse complement.
GCATAAAAGGCCTCCCATTCATCACTAAATTGGTCATCAACTCTGTCTGCCCACCCAAGATGAAATCTTTATTGTTGTTTATTAGTGTTATCTTTAATAAGGTATTTATGATAGTTAGGAATATTCTAAACCATCACATTTTCTCTCAAAGTAATGTTGTACTGCCAAATATAGACTTCTGGAAATTGTCCCCTGACACTTCTGCTAATCTAAGCAGCTCCTATAGTTAGCTGACTTATAAAATAGTGATTAAATTGAAGGGGAGGGATACATTGCAAATTGTGTTAATTTGACTATACTCTCTAAGATCATCTCATTAATTTGAAGGATTTATATAAGAGAGTTCTTATATTAATTTTTTCAGGCAAGCACCCAAATCTTTATAATTTATTATTATGCACCCAATATTTTATAAATGCATGTAAGCATTAATTTTGATTTGGATATGTAAACCTTCAATTCTGTAACTTTAACTAGATTAGCCTTGCATCTGACAATAATTTCAGGCATTCTATTGTTCCATTTATTCAAATTTTTGGTACTATCAAATGCATGATTTACACTTGGAACTCTGATCACAAAAAAGTTTATCTTCAATACTGGCAGTATACAAAGCAGATTGTTAGTAAATGAGCCCTGAAATACTATAGATAGATATATTCTCTTTTTAACTTTTAAAGTCACATAATTATGATTTTATCAACAAGTAGTCAAATCTTTACAGTATGGAATTTGTCAAGATCTTTCTTAGAATACAGGGTAAAAAAGGGTGGTTCAAGTTATGAAGTTGAATTGAACCTGTGCAGTAGCATCCCAGCATTAGATGCACTACATACCTTATAAAAATAAATCTATACTATCTAATTTAGATATTGCAGAGTTGTAAAACTTTTTTATAATAATATTCAAAATACGTTTATATTCAACATGAAAGTTTATAAATAGGCTTTGCTCTTATTCATAACCTTAAACAGGAGTTTATTACAGTAGTATAGATAGTATATCACTTAAACTATGGGTTGTTCAAGTGTTTGCATAATCTAAGTTAGATATAGAAATTCATATAGATAGATTATCTATACTATTAATTTCATTAGCTCCATAAAAATTTATCTATGATTATTTATATTTTCTTTGCTATAAGAGAAAGACACATCAATAAAATATACTTCTCATATCAACTTTTACTATAGATACTTTCTAGCTCCAATCTCAAGTAGCTATAAATAACTTTCAAGTAATACTTTCAGGCTAAAAGTTTTCATTAAAAAGGCTGTTTAGAAAATTTAAACTAAAGAGGCCCACCTCAAACAAACAAAATAAAGATAGTCTGATATATGTTAACATTATAAAACCATCTGGATGCCAATAAAATGATTAATATGTGGGAAGAGCTGTGGATAAAGCTAGTATCATTATAATAAAACTCTAATTAAGTTTGCTGGTGTATCAATAAATTGTACGCTTTATGACTTTTATACAAAAAAGCTTCATGTCTATCCTTTTTCACATAGCATAGTAATTCTACTGTATGAAAATTAAAAAATTCTTATAGAAATGGGTACAACTATAACTATAAAAATAGTTTTAGCATCACTTATAAACTAAACACAACATATCAGGTGTAAATAAAAACCAAGTGTAAACTGTGCAAACCATAATATAGTCTAGAGGATCATTATAAATCCTCTATGAATCATTTGCATGTTTATAAAAGCTAAAAAAGCTAAAATTAAAATTGTTCGAATTTTAGTATGTCCATTTAAAAAAACTTATCATGTATTCTTACACCTTTACCTTTTCTCAGTCATCTTATATTTATAGATATGATTTAAGCCCAATATAAAAAATGATTTCAAGTTATACCTTATGGTAAAAAGCTTTAGTGCATGATATATGCCTTATGACTGAAGGTTTTTGGAAACTTTCTTAGCATTTTTATTTATTTACTGTATGATATGATACATTTATTGTGTTTTGTCATACATCTTTTAAAGAAATAATAACTGAGATGGTTAGGTTACTTAAGTAATGGTTGGATTAACCTAACTAAAACTTTATATGGCAGCAGATAGCTGGCAGATTGAAAATTTATTTGATTTAGATTAATTTAGGTAGTGTTAGTTGTGGTAGTTTAGCAAATCATCTTATAAATAAAATCATTATAAACACATACAATCTCAACCTCAACTCCTAAACTACTTACCAATCTCAAATAAACTTGACACAAATATTCTATGATATATATATATATATAATTGTTCAGTTGATTTGATTGGTGCAGTGTTTCAGGTATAAGGTTGATAGTTTTTAATTGACTTAGTTTTTAATATCTAGTTGATTTTATTGGTAAATTATATGGAAACCATTCTGATATCTAGCTATTTGCATTATTTATTTATTTGGTTGATTTTATTGGTCAATTTATGCTAAATTTACTGATAACCATCTACAATAATCATTTTATTAAATCTAGTTGATTTAATTGGTCAATCTATGGTAAATTTACTTATCGCCATCTACAATAATTTTTTTTATTAAATCTAATTGATTTAATTGGCTAATCTATGGTAAATTTACTAATCGCCATCTACTTAGTAAAAACATTTCACTGACGACGTACCTATGTACTGACTGACTGACATCTGAAACCTTTGAGTCTGATAGGGTCAATCTAATTGGGTGAGTGGGTGAGAATTGGCGAATCTTATCTCATAATTCAGCAAATTGCTCACCTAAAACCAACCGAGTCTGATAGGTATAATCTATTTGGGCGAGTGGGTGAGAATTGGCGAATATTATCTAATATATAACTAATTGCTCACCTGAAACTCAACAAAAATCAGTATTAGAGTTTAAGTAGATTAAGTAGTTAGGATAATCAGCCCACCAGCCACGAGGGCAACAGTGAAGCTGTTAGTCCGATTGGCTCGAGAGTAGCTCTGGCGCAGCCTATAGCTATGTCAGTGTGAACATAAACCCGAGCAACGCCGGGTAACTCCGCTTGTTAAAGAAAAAATTCCTGTGCGCAACTTGTCACCTGCCTAATTGAACTCATACAAATACTCACGCTAATATAATGTTACATTACAAGCTTTTTAGCTGGTATAATAGGAACTTTAAAGTTTACATTATAAATGAGGCTACTTTCAATATGGAACTGCTAAAAGCCATTTCGATACCCACTCGAATTATTACCTAAGGGAAAAGCAACTATCGTAACGCATTGGTCCACTCAAACCAATCACGTGCTACGCGCACCGTCTAGTTTGGTTTATAGGAGGATACCTAGGTGATTTCGATAGGCTATGGGTATTAACCGATGCGTCACTCGCCACACGAGTTTGATTGGGCCGCTCGATTGAGAGCTAAACAGACGTACAAGTTAGGAGAGCATATGAGGCTCATAAAGTAGTTTCGTTATACCGGGAACCCCATTCTAGGTTATCAAAAACAAGTTGATTATAAACCTGGTAAGTGAACCTTGAGGGTTCTTAATTGAAACCGATAAGTTTAAATTGACGAGATTAGATTTAAGATGGAAGGCGATAACATTGCATCGGCATCGCCCCCCATCGAGGCTGGCGATCCCCGTGAACCCAATCCAACCATCATTTCTTCGTCGGGCGGGGGTGGGACTATCGATCCCAAACGGGTGGTTGATTTTGTCGCCCAACTTCTTCCGCTCACTTTGGGGGCGTCTGCCGAGGATATCGGAACCTCCTTGCTGCTGTTTTCCGAAACCATTGAAATCTGTGGCAAGTTTGCGGCCGACCCCCAAATTCCGGTGCTTTATGCTCAAAAGGAGAAGGCGTCGCTTGAAGCAAGCGGTAAGGCTTTTTATCCCCCTTTATTTTAGTATGGTGCCTCATTTTCCATTTTAGACGACAGCACCGAGTTTGTTTACTCCGTCAAGGCCGAAATCTCCTACCAGCCTACCGTTGTGGGGTCGTTGGCCTTGATCAAGCGAAACTTGACCCTTGACAGTTCTCGGCCCCTACAGGGTCAGATCCAGTTGATCAATCTCCCTGGCCCAGCTTCGGACTCGGCCTCTCCCTACGAGGCGCTTCACGCGGTGATCCATCACGCCGTGACACCTTATTTCAACGCGTTCACAAGCTCCAAAGGGCCTTCTCCGGGGGAGGGCTTTAGCAACAAGCGCGACGATAGCTCGTTGAACCTTGGCATTCCGGCGGCCAAGAAGAAGTTTGCCGAGCTTGAGCTTTCGCTGCTGCACCTTCAGCAAAACGTCGAGATCCCGGAAATCTTTCTCTTGATTCACCCCGCCGTGCAAAAAGCGGTGGATGCGTGCCGAGCCGACGCCAAGCGGCCCACGGTCGATGCCATCGACAGCAACCTTCTCCAGGATAGCAGCTTCCTCAACCGCCTGCAGGGGGATGTTAATCGATGGATCAAAGAAATCCAGAAGGTTACCAAGCTGAACCGCGACCCATCCACCGGTTCGGCACTCCAGGAGATCAACTTTTGGCTGAGCATGGAGCGGGCCCTCGAAAAGATCGACCACCAGCTCCGTAGCGACGAGATTGTCCTTTCCTTGGACATACTCAAACACGCCAAGCGGTTCCACGCGACCGTTAGCTTCCACGCCGATACGGGTCACCAGGAGGCTTCGGAGCGGGTGTCCAAGTACAATCAAGTCATGAAGGACTTCCCCATCAGCGACCTGCTCGCCGCTACCGACGTGGATCGCTTGACGGACGCCCTAGTCCAGGTGCACGCGCACCTCCATAAAAAGCTCAAGAACTCGCCCTACCCGGTCCGCCGCTCTATCCAGTTTGTGGAGGCCATCAGCCGTGACATGACGGATCAGCTCCTCAAAATCTTGGGCACCCGTCGTCTCATGTACATCGACTACGCTGACTTCGATCACATCATGCGGAGTGTCACCCGGCTCTTCAGCACGTGGGAGGACTTGGCTCGGGAGTTCACGACCCTTGCCCGCGACCTCACTCGCAAGCGCGGGGAGAAGTTCTTTTATCTCAAACTGGAATCGGCCCACGCCAAGTTGCAAGAGCGGGTCGATTTTATCCAGCTGTTTCGCAAGCAGCACGAGCAGCTTCAGACCACCATCGTCAAGGTCATGGCGCGCCCCTCGGTCTCTAGAAAGCCTGCTGGCGACGAAGTGACCGTCAGCGACCTGAATGCGGTCGAAGAGGTGAAGCACGCCTACGAAAACGTCAAGCACATCGACGTGTTGGATATCTCCGCCGAAGGCACTGAGGCTTGGGTTGCCGCCGAAGCCGCGTACAATGAGCGGGTATCTCGGGTCGAAACCCAGATTATCATCAAGCTACGCGACCGGCTGGGGGCAGCCAAGACCGCCGACGAGATGTTTCGCGTATTTTCAAAGTTCAACGCGCTCTTCGTGCGGCCCAAAATCCGCGGCGCCATCCAAGAGTACCAAACCCAGCTCATCGAGAGCGTCAAGAAGGACATCCAGGGCCTGTACGACAAGTTTAAGGTGCAGTACCGCAACTCGCAGGCCCACCAGATGAGCCAGCTTCGCGACATCCCTCCCGTTTCGGGCACGATAATCTGGGTGAAACAGATCGAACGCCAACTGTCCATGTACATGAAGCGCGTGGAGGACGTCCTCGGCAAGGGCTGGGAGATGTACGCCGATGGCCACAAGCTGGAAGCCGAGAGCAACAGCTTCCGCAAGAAACTGGATACCCGCCACATCTTCAACCTCTGGGCGGAGGAGATCGGCACCCGCGATCACAAGATTGCCGGCAACATCTTTTCCGTCACGCGTCACCGCGCGCAGAACAACCAGTACCGCCTCGGCATCAACTTTGACAGCCAAACGATCACCCTCTTCAAGGAGGTGCGTAACCTTCTCTGGCTCGGGTTCCAAGTGCCCCATACCATCCGCAACCTGGCCAAGGATGTCAAGCGCCTGTACCCCTACGCGGTGAGCTTGATTGAAACTGTCCGTACGTACACCCAGGTGGTCGATCAGGTCCAGGCCCACCCCGAGGTCGCTATGCTGGTTGCCGGCTACCACAAGGAGGCCCAGGAGCTCATTACGCGCGGCATCGCCCTGCGCTGGGACTACCTCGTCAGTCAGTACGATACTCGCGTTACATTCGCCGGAGGCGAGCTCGCACTTTCCGAATCGCGCCACCTCGATTTCATCCATGACTTTGCTACGCTCGTTGCCACCTTCCAGTCCAAGATGGATGCCGTCCTACGCGTCAATCACGAAATCCAGACGGTCCTCAAGGCCCTGCAGACCTGCGCCTTCGAACGGGACGCGTTGGCTCACAATCTGCTGCTGATCCAGAAGCACATCGATCAGCTTAACTTTGAATCCTACTCCAACCTTGACCAGTGGGTGGCTTACCTGGACTCCCAGGTGCAGGGCGTCCTAAGGCTGCGGCTGCAACGGGCACTTAAGGCTTGGGTCGGCGCCTTCTCGCACGCCGCCGAGGAGAAACCTGCGGCGAGTGAGACAAAGATCAAGAAGGTCCGCCGCCGGGTGAGCGAAAGGCACGTCCAGTTTGATGAGCAGCAGGAAGAAGGCCTTTACCGCCCCACCCTCCAAGTGCTGGTCCACGAGATACTGCTCCGCAACCAAGTCATGTATCTCGACCCGCCCATCGAACAGGCGCGCGCTAGCTGGTATCACCAGCTGCATGAATGGCTATCCACCGTCTGCGCGCTCCCCAAGCTCCAGAACTCGCGCTATGAGCTAGGCCTAGAGTCTCAGGCTGAGGACCCACGCGAGAGCACCTACATGTCGATCCTGACGACTTTGGACGACGATTCGCTGTTTGACGCCTACGCGAGGATCGAGGCCAAGATCAAGGAGGTGACGGATTACGTCAACATCTGGCTGCAATACCAATCCCTGTGGGACCTCGAGCCCGAGCTTATCTACAGCCAGCTGGGCGAGGACCTGCACAGGTGGCAGCAGATCCTAACCGAGATCAAGCGCGCCCGTTCCACCTTCGACAACTCCGAGTCGGAGAAGCGGTTCGGGCCCATCGTCGTTGACTACGAGAACGTCCAGAGCAAGGTCAACTCCAAATATGACGCGTGGCAGAAGGAGATCCTGCGCGAGTTTGGCGCCAAGCTGGGCAACGCGATGCGCGAGTTCAACGTCGCCGTGTCCAAGTCGCGCGTGGAGCTTGAGCATTTCTCCCTCGAGACCAATTCCACTACCGAGACCGTTACGTTCATTACCTTCGTCCAAGACCTGAAGCTGAGGGTCGAGCGGTGGACGCGTGACGTTGACCTTTTCCGCCACGGCCAGAAGACGTTGGAGCGCCAACGCTACCAGTTCGCCGCCGACTGGGTCTACGTGGACCAGGTCGAGGGCGAGTGGAGCGCCTTCAATGAAATTCTCAGCCACAAGAATAACTCGATCCAGGAGCAGTTGGCGGGGCTGCAAATGAAGATCGATGAACAGGACCGCACCGTCGAAGGGAAAATCACCGAGCTTCTGGCGGCGTGGGTCAAGGACAAGCCTATCCAGGGCAACCTCAAGCCCGATATTGCCATCAACACGCTCAATATCTTCGAGGGCCGTCTCAATCGCCTCAAGCACGATTATGATCAGGTGTGCGACGCCAAGGCCGCCCTCAGCCTGGATGGCACGCGAGACGACCGCCTAGACCCCGCCCTCGAGGAGCTGCGCGACCTCAAATCGGTATGGCAGGCACTGGCTGGCATTTGGACCTCCATCAACGAGCTTCGCGAGACCCCATGGGCATCCGTGGTTCCCCACAAGGTCCGCCAGCAGCTCAACCTCTTCATCCAGGACACCCAGGCCTTCTCCGCCCGCATGCGCCAGTATTCGGCCTACGACTACGTGCGCCAGACCTTGCACGGGTACCTCGACGTCAACCCGTTGCTTGGCGAGCTCAAGTCTGAAGCCCTCCGCGACCGCCATTGGAGGCAGCTGTTCAAGCGATTGCGCTGCGAAGGCCGTTTTTTGCTGTCTGAGATGGCGCTTGGCCACATCTGGGACTTGGATCTGCGCGCGAACGAGGCGCCGGTGCGCGAAGTCATCACCACGGCGCAGGGCGAGATGGCCTTGGAGGAATTTCTGCGGCAGGTGCGCGAGACTTGGTCCAACTTCACCCTGGAGCTGGTCAACTACCAGAACAAGTGCCGCCTTATTAAGGGCTGGGACGATATGATGACCAAATGCTCCGAAAACCTCAACTCGCTTAGTGCCATGAAGATGTCCCCCTACCACAAGGTCTTCGAAGAGGAGGCGTCGGCGTGGGAGGACAAGCTCAACCGCATCCACGTGCTCTTCTTTGATGTGTGGATCGATGTCCAGCGCCAGTGGGTGTATCTCGAGGGTATCTTCTCGGGCAGCGCCGACATCAAGCATCTGCTGCCCGTCGAGACCACCCGCTTCCAGAACATCAACACCGAGTTCCTCACCGTCATGAAGCGGGTGTACAAGTCGCCCTTTGTGCTGGATGTATTGAACCTGCCCGGCATCCAGAAGTCACTCGAGCGCCTCAAGGACCTGCTGGGCAAGATCCAGAAGGCCCTTGGCGAATATCTGGAAAAGGAGCGCTCCTCCTTCCCCCGCTTCTACTTTGTTGGCGACGAGGACTTGCTCGAGATCATCGGCAACTCCAAGGACGTGCTACGCATCCAGAAACACTTTAAAAAGATGTTCGCGGGCATCGCCAACATCCTGCTCAACGACGACAAAACCGTCATCACTGGGATGGCACCCAAGGATGGCGAGGAGGTTACGTTCAAGCATCCCATCTCCCTTAAGGAAACCCCTCGCATCAACGACTGGCTCACAATGCTTGAGAAGGAGATGAAGGTCACCCTGGCCATCCTTCTCAGCGAGGCCATCGAGCAGCTGCAGTCCATCTACCTCGGCCCGCACCTGGACCATGCCGCCTTCCTGGCCTGGATTCAGGGGTTCCCCGCCCAACTGGTTGTCCTAGCCGCCCAAGCCGTGTGGACTCAGACCGTCGAGGCATCCTTGGCCCAGGCTGGCGCCGGCCACCTTGACCAGCCCACCTTCCTGGTTGAGCGCGGCCTCACATTATTGGCGGACGCTGTCCTGACCGACCTCGAAATCACCCAAAGGCGCAAGTGCGAGCATCTCATCACCGAGCTTGTGCACCAGCGGGATGTCATTCGGCAGTTGGCAAAGCACCAGGTACGCTCGGCCGACGATTTCAAGTGGCTCTACCAGATGAGATTCTACTTCAACCCCGCGGCCAGCAATCCTTTGGAATGCCTCACCATCAAGATGGCCAACGCCACCTTCGCTTACGGCTACGAGTACCTCGGGGTACCCGATCGCCTGGTTCAGACGCCGCTCACCGATCGGTGCTATTTGACGCTCACCCAAGCCCTCGAGAGCCGGCTGGGGGGCTCCCCCTTTGGGCCGGCTGGCACCGGCAAGACCGAGTCCGTCAAGGCTTTGGGCGTGCAGCTGGGTCGATTTGTACTGGTGTTCTGCTGCGATGAGAACTTTGATTTCCAGGCCATGGGCCGCATCTTTGTTGGGCTTTGCCAGGTGGGCGCTTGGGGGTGCTTTGACGAGTTCAATCGCCTGGAGGAGAAGATCCTTAGCGCCGTCTCCCAGCAGATCCAGACCATCCAGCTCGGCCTCAAGCAGCTGCAGGCCAACCCGAACCAAACCGTTGAGCTGGTGGGCAAGAGCGTCAAGATCCACCGCGACACGGGGATCTTCATCACCATGAATCCCGGGTACGCCGGGCGCTCCAACCTCCCCGACAACCTCAAGAAGCTGTTCCGCTCAATGGCCATGACCAAGCCCGACCGCGAACTAATCGCCCAGGTCATGCTGTACAGCCAGGGCTTCCGTTCCGCGGAAACCTTGGCTTCCAAGGTGGTCCCGCTGTTTGTCCTCTGCAATGAGCAACTCTCCCCGCAGTCGCACTACGACTTTGGGTTGCGGGCCCTCAAGAGCGTTCTCGTCAGTGCTGGTAATCTAAAGCGTGCCCGCCTCCAGAAGGCGCGTGAAACTATGGTGGAGGGCGGCTGCGACGACCTTGCCTCCGAAGGGCTGCCGGAGCAGGAGATCCTCATGCAGAGCATCCGCGAGACCTTGATGCCCAAGCTGGTCTCCGACGATATCCCCCTGCTGCGGAGCCTCATGTCGGACGTCTTCCCGGGGGTCGAGTATGCGCCCGTGGACCTGGGGCAACTCAAGGAGGCGATCCTTAACGTTTGCCAGGAGCGCAACCTGGTGGGGGAGCCAATTTGGATGGAGAAGATCATCCAACTGTATCAGATCCAGAACCTTCACCACGGCCTGATGATGGTTGGGCCGTCGGGTAGCGGCAAATCCGTCGCGTGGCGCACGCTGCTTGCCGCCCTGGAGCGGGTGGATGGGGTGGAGGGGGTGTCGTACGTCATCGATCCCAAGGCCCTGTCGAAGGAGGCGCTGTACGGCTCACTGGATCCGACCACCCGCGAGTGGACGGACGGCCTGTTTACCCACATCCTGCGCAGGATACTTGACAACGTGCGTGGCGAAAGCGGCAGACGGCACTGGATCATCTTTGACGGGGATGTCGACCCCGAGTGGGTGGAAAACCTCAATTCGGTGCTGGATGACAACCGCCTGCTCACCCTTCCTAACGGTGAGCGGCTCGGCCTGCCCCCCAACGTGCGGGTGATGTTCGAGGTGGAGAATCTCCGCCAAGCGACCTTGGCCACCGTCAGCCGCTGCGGGATGGTTTGGTACAGCGACGACGTGGTTAGCCTCTCGATGCTGTACACTCGCTACCTTACCCAACTCAAGACCCAACTGCTTTCGGAGCCCGAGGAGGAGGCCTCTCAAGTCAAAGGCCCCGATGGCGAGAGTGTCGCGTTGGCTACCCAGGAGCAATGCGCCGCCCTATTCGCCCCCTACTTTGTGGCCGATGGCTTGGTCACCAAGGCCCTGGAGTACGCCGCCACCCTTGAGCATATCATGGACTTTACCCCCATGCGGGTCCTCACCACCCTCTTCTCCCTCCTCAACAAGGTTGTGCGCAATGTGGTGGAGTTCAACACCTCCAATGTCGAGTGCCGTATGGCCCCCGATGCTCTGGAAGATTACCTCCAGCGCAAGTTGGTCCTGTCGCTCGTCTGGAGCTTCTCCGGGGATGCCAAGCTTAACCTGCGGCACGAGCTGGGGGAGTTCATCCGCAGCATCACCACCATAGACCTGCCCCCCGCCGCCCCGGGTTCAGCCATCATCGACTACGATGTGTCCATCACCGACGGTGCTTGGGTGGCATGGCAGTCGCTGGTGCCCACCATTGAGATCGAAACCCATACCGTTGCGGAGGCGGATGTGGTCATCCCCACCGTCGACACGGTGCGCCACGAGGAGGTGCTGTACTCCTGGCTCAGCGAGCACCGGCCGCTCATGCTCTGCGGGCCGCCTGGTTCAGGCAAGACGATGACCCTGTTCAGCGCCCTTCGAAAGCTGCCCGACATGGAGGTGGTGGGCCTCAATTTCTCCAGCGCCACCACCCCCGAGCTGATCATGAAGACCTTTGAGCAATACTGCGAGTACCGCAAGACCCCCAACGGCGTGATTCTGGCCCCCACGATGATCGGGCGGTGGCTGGTCATCTTCTGCGACGAGATCAACCTTCCCGCCACCGACCGGTACGGCACCCAGCGCGTCATCTCGTTCTTGCGCCAGCTCATCGAACACGGCGGCTACTGGCGCGCTAAAGACAAGTGCTGGGTTGCGTTGGAGCGCATCCAGTTCGTCGGAGCCTGCAACCCGCCCACCGACCCTGGCCGCGTGCCCCTCACCCACCGTTTCCTGCGGCATGCCCCGCTGGTCATGGTGGACTACCCCGGCGAGGTCTCCTTGAACCAGATCTACAGCACGTTTGCCCGCGCCATGCTCAAGGTGATTCCCGAGCTCCGTGGGTATTCGGACGCCCTCACCGCGGCCATGATCGACCTCTACCTCGCGTCCCAGCGGCGCTTCACCCCGGACATCCAAGCCCACTACATCTACTCGCCGCGTGAGCTGACGCGGTGGATGCGTGGTATCTACGAGGCCATCAAGCCTTTGGACACCCTAAGCGTCGAAGGCCTGGTGCGCATCTGGGCCCACGAGGCGCTGCGCCTGTTTCAGGACCGCCTCGTCAACGGGGAGGAGCGCAGGTGGACCGACGATGCGATTGACGAGATCGCTCAGCGCCACTTCCCAACCATCGACTGGGCCTCCACCCTTGAGCGCCCGATCCTCTTCTCGAATTGGCTATCCAAGCACTACGTCCCCATCTCCCGCGAGGAGTTGCGCGACTACACCAAAGCCCGCCTCAAGGTGTTCTACGAGGAGGAGCTGGACGTCCCCCTCGTCCTCCACAATGCCGTCCTCGACCACGTGCTGCGTATCGACCGCGTGTTCCGCCAGATGCAGGGCCACCTTCTGCTCATCGGCGTCAGTGGCAGCGGCAAGACGACCCTCTCCCGCTTCGTCGCGTGGATGAACGGCCTCAGCATCTTCCAGATCAAGGCCCACAACCGGTACACCGGGGAGGACTTCGACGAGGACCTGCGGGCGGTCCTGCGCCGGGCGGGCTGCAAGGGCGAGAAGATTTGCTTCATCATGGACGAGTCCAACGTCCTCGGCAGCGGCTTCCTGGAGCGCATGAACACCCTGCTGGCCAACGCCGAGGTCCCCGGCCTTTTCGAGGGCGACGAGTACTCCGCCCTCATGAACCAATGCAAGGAAGCCGCCCAACGCGAGGGGCTGATGCTGGACTCGGGGGAGGAGCTTTACCGGTGGTTCACCCAGCAGGTCATGCGGAACCTCCACGTCGTCTTCACCATGAATCCCCCCGAGGGGGGTCTCGGCTCACGTGCCGCGACCTCCCCCGCCCTCTTCAACCGCTGCGTGCTCGACTGGTTTGGTGACTGGTCCGATCAGGCCTTCTTCCAGGTGGGGAAGGAGTTTACCAACGCCCTCGACCTGGACCTTCCCGCCTATGCCCCGCCCACCGAGATGCAGGTGGTTTACCGCGACCTACCCATGCCCCCGACCCACCGCGATGCCCTCATCAACGCCTTCGTGTTCGTCCACATGACGCTGTACGACGTCAACGCCAAGCTCAGCAAGCGCCAGGGGCGGCACAACCACGTCACGCCCCGCCACTACCTCGACTTCATCAACCACTACGTGCGCCTCCACAACGAAAAGCGCGAGGACCTCGAGGAGCAGCAGCGCCACCTCAACGTCGGGCTCGACAAGCTGCACGACACCGTGGTGCAGGTCGAAGCGTTAAGGGCCAGCCTCGCGCTAAAGGGAAGGGAGCTCGACGAAAAGAACCGCGAGGCAAACGCGAAGCTCAAGGAGATGGTCGCCGACCAGCAGGAGGCCGAATCCAAGCGGGAGGACAGCATCAAGGTGCAGGGCGAGCTGGAGATCAAGAACCGGGCCATCGCGGAACGCACCGCCATCGTCATGGCGGACCTCGCCGATGCCGAGCCCGCCGTCCAAGAGGCGCAAAAGAGTGTGCGCAACATCAAAAAGAACCACCTGACCGAGGTCCGGTCCATGGCCAACCCGCCGCTACCCGTCAAGATCGCGATGGAGTCGGTCTGCACGCTGCTGGGGCACCGGATCGAGAGCTGGAAGACGGTGCAGGGCATCCTCCGCCGCGACGACTTCATCTCCAGCATCGAGGCGTACCGCGCCGAGGAGAAGCTGACGCGCGCCATCCGCGAACGCATCCGGAAGGAGTACATGACCAAGCCCGAGTATAACTTCGAGACCGTCAACCGCGCCTCCAAGGCGTGCGGCCCGCTCGTGCAGTGGGTCATCGCCCAGGTCAACTACTCCGCCATCCTCGACAAGGTCGGCCCGCTCCGCCAGGAGGTGGTCGACCTCGAGGCCAGCGCCCAGGAGACCCAGAAGCAGGCCTCCAGCATCGAAGGGATGATCCAAGACCTCGAGGCCAGCATCGTGCGGTACAAGGAGGAGTACGCCCACCTCATCTCGCAAGTTCAGGCCATCAAGGGCGAGATGGAACGGGTCCAATCCAAGGTCAGCCGCAGCGTCACCCTCCTCGGCAGCCTCGCGTCCGAGAGGGAGCGGTGGGAAGCCTCGAGCCAGGCCTTCGAGACCCAGATGGGCACGATCGTTGGCGACTGCGTGCTGTCGGCGGCCTACCTAGCCTATGGTGGCTACTTTGACCAGCAGTACCGCGAGCAGCTCTTCAACAAATGGGCTAGCCATCTCATGCGCTCCGGCATCCAGTTCAAGCAGGACATCTCGCTTACGGAGTACCTCTCGAGTGCCGATGAGCGCGCGGCGTGGCAGGCCAACGCCCTCCCAGCCGACGATCTGTGCATTGAGAACGCCATCATGCTGCGCCGCTTCAACCGCTACCCGCTCATCATCGACCCCTCCGGCCAGGCCACCGCCTTCCTGGCCAACGAGTACCGGAGCCGCAAGATCACCGTCACCTCCTTCCTCGACGACTCCTTCCTCAAGAACCTCGAGTCGGCCCTCCGCTTTGGCAATCCGTTGCTCATCCAGGATGTCGAGAACCTCGACCCGATCCTCAACCCGGTGCTCAACCGCGAGCTGCGGCGCACCGGCGGGCGCGTGCTGATCCGCGTGGGAGGGCAGGACATCGACTTCTCGCCATCCTTCATGCTGTTTTTGTCGACTCGCGACCCCTCCGTCAACTTCCCGCCCGACGTGTGCAGCCGAGTCACGTTTGTCAACTTCACCGTCACCCGCGGCTCCCTCATGAGCCAGTGCCTCAACCGGGTGCTCAAGGCCGAGAGCCCCGAGACGGATCGTAAGCGCGCCGATCTCGTCAAGCTGCAGGGGGAGTTCCGGCTGCGCCTCCGCCACCTCGAGAAGTCGCTGCTGCAGGCCCTCAGCGAGTCCAAGGGCAACCTCCTCGACGACGACACCGTCATCGATACCCTCGAGACCTTGAAGCGGGAGGCGGGCGAGGTGGCCCGCAAGGTCCAGGCGACCGACGCCGTCATTTCGGAGGTCGAGGCCGTGCTGCAGGGCTTTACGCCGCTCGCCCAGGCCTGCAGCTCCATCTTCTTCGTCCTGGACCAGCTGCACACGCTGCACCACTTCTACCACTTTTCGCTCGGCTACTTTTTCGACATTTTCAACGCCACCCTCAGCGATAACCCGAACCTCCGGGGCGTCACCGGCCAGGCCGAGCGCCTCGCCATCCTAAGCCGCGACCTGTTCACCGAGGCCTACCGGCGCACCTCGCTGACGCTTCGGCACGACGACCACGTCACCTTCGCCACCCTGCTGGCCCACATCGCCCTCCGCAGCACCCCCGGCGCCATCCCCGAGGACGATTACGCCTTCTTCATCGGTTCGCACGAGGCCATCCCGGAGGCCGGTGGACCCATCTCGCCATTCCCAACTGGCCTCTTTACCGAGGAGGCTGCCGCGGCCCTGAACCGGCTGAGCGATCTCAACGGCTTTGATGCGCTGCCCGCCCACGTATCTTCCAACCTCGAGACTTGGAGCCGGTTCGTCGCGGAATTCACCGGCCTGGCTTCCGTCCCCCAGGCCTGGGCTGCCCCCGACCATGAGGCTGAACACCACGCGCTGTTCCGCAAGCTGCTGATCGTTAAATGCGTTCACCCCGACCAGCTGATCGCTGCCTCACTGGCCTTCGTCGAAGCGGTGTTCGGTCCACGCTTCCTGAGCCAATCAAACCTCGATTTCCGAACCCTCACGCTCGAGGAGGTCCGGCCCAGCACGCCGGTTGCCCTCTGCTCCGTCCCCGGCTACGATGCCAGCCATCGGGTTGACAACCTGGCCTCGGAGCTGTCGGTACGGTGCGCCTCAGTGGCGATGGGCTCAGCTGAGGGGTTCGCCCTCGCCGAGCACGCCATCACCACCGCTGCCAAGGGTGGCACCTGGGTGCTGCTCAAGAACGTCCATCTCGCCCCCGCCTGGTTGGGCCAGCTCGAGAAGCGGCTGCACGCCCTCCAGCCCCATAAGGCCTTCCGTTTGTTCCTGACCATGGAGACCCACCCTAAGGTGCCCGTCAACCTGCTGCGCCTGTCGCGCGTGCTGCTGTTTGAGCCCCCTCCCGGCATCAAGGCCAATCTCCACGACTCGCTCCGCAGCGCGCCGCCCGCCCGCTACGCGCAAGGCCCCGCCGAGCGGGCCCGCCTCCACTTTTTGCTCGCCTGGCTCCACGCGGTTGTCCAGGAGCGGCTTCGGTACGTGCCGCTGGGGTGGTCCAAGGCTTACGAGTTTAACGATGCCGACCTCGCGTGCGGCATCGCCACCCTCGACAGCTGGCTCGACGGTGCCGCCGGAAGCCGCAGCAATTTGGCCCCCGAGAAGATCCCGTGGGGCGCTATCCGCACCCTGCTGGCGCAGTCGGTCTACGGCGGCAAGATTGACAACGAGTTTGACCAGAGGCTGCTGGAGTCCTTCATCGCGACCCTGTTCGTCCCCCAAAGTTACGAGCTCGACTTTGCCCTCGTCAGGGCTTCCGAGGACAGCCCCCAGCCGTTGTTGATCCCCGACGCCATCTCGGCCGACCAGTTCGCCCGCTGGTGCGCTGCCCTCCCCGACCTTGAACCCCCCAGCTGGCTCGGCCTGCCCAGCAACGCCCAGAAGGTGCTGCAAACCCAGAAGGGCCACGCCTTCCTCACGAGGGTGCGCCGCATGCAGAGCCTAGCCGACGATGAGGTGCCGGAGCCCTCCCCCACCCAGCCTTTGGCGGCCCCGTCCAATCTGGCCCCCGCCTGGATGCGCGCCCTCTCGGCCCTTGCCGAATCGTGGCTCAAGCTTCTGCCGGAATCCCTCACCCCGCTGCCCCGCGCTCCCGGCAGTTCTACCGATCCCCTAACCCGCGTGTTTGGCCGTGAGTGCGCCATCGGCGCCAAGCTGCTTTCAGTGGTGCGCGCCGACCTCCGCGACATCTCAGCAGCCTGCCGGGGTGAGCTGAAGCAATCCAACCACCTGCGCCGCCTCATGGACAGCCTCAACCGGGGGTTGATCCCTGGTCATTGGCGCCAATACAAGGTCCCCGCCGCCACCTCCGCCGCCGGGTGGGTCGTCGACTTCCGTCGTCGCCTCGCCCAGCTCGAGGGGATCGCCCACGGCGGGCCCAGTTGCGATTATGGCCGGTTGCCAGTTTGGCTCGGCGGCCTCTTCATCCCCGAAGCGTACATCACCGCCACCCGCCAGGTGGTTGCCCAGCGCCACCGGTGGTCCCTTGAGGATCTCGCCCTCCAGGTCAACCTCGGCGCCACGGCCACCCACGAGGATCACTTCACCCTCCAGGACCTTAAGCTCGAGGGCGCCGAAGTCCTGGAGGGCCGCCTCCAGCTCACCTCGGCGGCTGCCCATACCAGGCTAGCCTCCACCACGCTCCGCTGGATCAACCGTCGTAGTTCCAACCCTGGCCTGTCGCCAACCGCGCAGCTCATCGCGTTGCCCACCTACCTCAATTCCGACCGCTCCGAGCTCCTGTTTGTCGTCACCGCGCCCTCCGCCTCCCCGCACCACCTGTTCTCGCAGCGCGGGGTTGCCATCGTCGCCGCCTGAGCGTTAAATTAATAAAGCGTTTATCGGGCCCGACGCTCTAACGCCTTTTATACCCTAATTTACCCCACCTTTTATAGGCCCTCCTGCCAATCGGGGCCGAGTTTGCTCGACACCAAACCTCGGATGCCGTCGGAGCCGAGCGGTACCCTCGCCGTCCATCGGTCGACAACTTGCCCTTGGGCAGCCTACAGAAGCCTGAAGGTCGATCCATCAGCCACTCGAGCCATCGGGAAACTTTGGAGCTTCAACGTAAGCGTAAAGTCCACCCGCAGCCGACGGGTGGTAATGGGCAGCCAAAGAAACTGCAACTTTACCCAACCGACCCACCCCCTCCGAGCATGGGTTAAACGCACCAGGTCCCTACCGATCCCACCCCCCATCATGAACTTATAAAGTTTAAGTTTTTAGGGTATGGTTTTAAGCCCATCCGCACCATCAACCCACCTCGGTTTACCGTTTAAAGGGGGCTAAAATCCTTACGCCCACGTGCGTATACGAACGGTCGTTTAAGTCGAGTTGGTCAGGTTTAATGGATTTACAGGTGGGTTAAATTAGTATAAAGATGGTATACTGTGATTAGTAGAATTGGGTTGTAAGTTCAGAGTTAAGTTTAAGCGTCATTTGGGGTGTAAGGTGACCTAATATGGTAGGCGGTAAGATGGGAAGGTTAATCAGCTCCCTGGGCGGGTGTAATGCCGCGCTTACACCTTTTCCCCATCCGAATCTATAGAGGGTTGGGTACGCCATCCTACAGTCGATAGTTTAGAGTTTAACCGTAACCCAGTCATGAATTTTCGGTTAGTTGGAAACCAAAGTTGAGGTTTAGTTTAGTTTTATAGGTTTGGTTAGCGACCTCTAAACTAAACTATAATATTTTATTAGGGTGGCGGCGAAAGTTTTATAAGGTTTGGTGAACCAAGTATATAGAATCGGTCCCCAGCCGCCCAAGTTTCGGTAGGGGTTTGGCTTAAAACAAAGTTGAAACCTTGACCCGGCTCTTGCAACAACTATGAGCTTACCATTTAATCAGCCCCCAGTTAAAGGCTGACATACTTTGCCTTATCAGATTCCTCGGCTGAAATGATCACTATAAGCTATAGTGGAACCCCTAAAGTTACCCCATCTTAGTATAACCCAGGTAAACTTGGTAATGAATATTATTTGCCCTACACGAATAGTTAGGGATAGTTAAAACATGAAACTTGGAACTTGATTGCGGAGTTATAATAGTGACGCTTTACCATTTGGTTATCGTAGTTTTCTTGGGTATAGTAAAGTTATATGGGACGTTCAGACACATCTTATATAAATATGCGTAGTGGAGCATTAAGCTTCTTCGCTCTATGAATTAGGCCAAGTAGCCTTAATTTTAATATCGCCTGGCTGTTAAATTATAATTGAGTGGATATTGGGAATTAAAGTCAAAAAGAAATTGCCGTCAGATTGAAACTTTAGGTCTTTTGGTTTTGAACCCTGGATTCTCTTACAATTTATACAAAGACTTCTGATTGATGTTCTCTATATAAGGTGGGCATGGTGTAAAAGTTTGTGCCATTTGCACATATAGACTTTTTTAAAGTAATCAATTCAAAGTTGGTTTTTTAATACTTTGTGAAGTCATACTTCTACAAGCATGTATACCAAATTTTAAGTGAATGATAGCATCTACCTTGTCGTGAACACCAAATAGCATCTGGTATCTAATGATAGCGTTTCTTGTATTTAAAAAAATCAACTCTTCAGCAACCATACGAATCTAACGTTGCCTCACTGGCTCTATCCATATAGGACATGGCCTGCGACCCTTATCTCGGCAGCTTTGATAAGGTTGATGTATGTCATATAACCTAAGCTAATACTTCATTTCAATATTATGCGTCTATAATCATCGCTAAGTATTAAATTTTAGAACATGGACCCATTACATGTCATCTTACGAATTAATTGCAGCGCTTTGTTGACCTTATATCCATTTTTAGCTTTGCCAGTTTGTATAACGGACTTAAATTCTTAGCAAAAACTTGATTAATTACCACGTTTTTACTAGATGGTTAATGAACTTTCCTCATGTTTAGCATCGGTGACCTAGCATCAGAGAAACCTGAGAGTTAAGTAAGAATGCAGACACGAATTGGTCCAATGTGAGTGTAACTTTCACTCAGATAGGAGATGCTGATCTCTTCTTCAGCTTGATTGTTAAGTTTTTTACTAGCTTAACACTTTTCACCTCCATCTACTGTTTTGATGTACGCTAAATATCAAAGCTTATACTAGGCCTCAAGTTCTAATAAGTTATAGTGGGAAATTTAGGTACCTTAGTTATATATTTTAAGCTGACGGTAAACAGATTTGGCTATTTAAAAAATCAGGGAGCTTCAGTTAACCCTTTAACTAATTTTATAAAATAATACTTTATTTTTTGGCCTTTAACTTTAGCAAAATTTTCTTAACCAATGTTTACACTTTCTATAATTATTTTAGTTCTTGTCTGTAATATACTTATTCAGTAAATTTTAGAATAAAAATATATAACCCTTTATTTCTTGGACACTTATATGCATTTTTAGATTTACATACCCCTCATTTTTTTGAACATGCATATGAATTTTTAGATTTACATAAACCCCAATTTTGGATGCATCTAGACATCAAATCAGTGAAAGGGTGAAGTATAACTTAAGCGCACCTTAGAGTACAACACTGATTTATTGATCCTTATTGTTATTATATAAAACAATGGTAAGCTTTTGTGTGAAATCTAACAAACTAGCACATAACCCTTGTAATATTTTGAAATTGAAGCAACGCAGGGTTGATATCTCAAATCCTTTTAATCTACCTTAGATGCATCTATATTATTCAAAGGTAGCTTTTTTGTTTACCAATTTATAATTTAATTCATCAGTTTTCTGAATGAGATGTAGATTGCAGCAACTTGAGGCTACCCGAGGACCCTTTTTTAGATACTTTTGATTTGATATTCAATAAAATGCCACATCTTTAAATGCCTACCTGAATTATCAGAAATTATCTAATTTTATGTGATGGGTGTTATACACTTGTTTGAAAGTTGTATATTGAAAGCTAACTTTTTATGTTAAAGCCAATAGTAAGAAATCGGTTTATAAAAATTGATAAACTATGATTTAGTTATATAGGTTTATGTGCATCATAAATCCTTGCTTCTGGTAGCATCATCTGCATTTTAGTAAAAAAGTGGTTTTTAGTAGCGTATACTTTTTAGCTCAACGGTAACAAAGTCACTGCACTAAGGGCCATATTAATATCTATAGTTTGAAGCTTCTATCTCCTAATTGTTATTGGACTGTAATATAGGTGAATCTAATTGTAAATACTTGCATACCATCACTGGGGTTCTATAACCATTTTTACAATATGATATTAATAATAAGATTATCACCCTCTATAAAAGAATTAACATATAATAAACCTGGTAGAGATAATCTTTATCAGATGATAGATTCCCACTTCCAGTCCATTGTAGGATTGTAATCTTCACCTCTTTCTAGGGATCCCCATCATCTTCGCTGCTGACACCTCTTAAACACTTACCATCTCTCCAGCTTACTGTTCTGAAAAAGTATTAAAATACATAATTGCACCAGTGCAGCCAATCCCTTAGGGTTAATCTTAGGCTACCTAGCCAATCAGCATCCGGGCACTAGGTATTTGTGAAACCTATCAATTGTTCTGGCTGCAGATTCCGCTTATTTTACAGAACTAACCATTTGCATACATATTTAACTATGAAGAAGAGCCATCTGGAACAATATAAATGAAATATCAACTTCTATTTTGAGCCACCCATTTGAAAATCTTACAGATGAATGAGTTTAAATCTAAAAACATACTCTCTTTTTTTAGCACTAGGTGGTCCCAACCTAAAGGGGGGATACACCGATCTAAAACATAATCTTTTACCATCACAGCAGCTTTAATTAATAATATTTCACCATTTCAATGGTACTAAACTAAATTTACCTCACCATCTTGGTGGTGATCAAGTTTCCTATGTTGTATGGTTATAGAATAGTCAACATGCCATTATAGTGGCATGGAATACCTCAAGGTTATATGACAGTGATGGTAGCCTATTGTTTGGCTAACAAATTTTTTAAAATTTTCACCCTTTGATTAAATATTAAGTGTCACAAGTCACGTATCTTTGGTGGTATCCAACAGCATATAATTAGGGTACCTTGGGAGCGGGGATAGAGGTGGGGCCTTACAGTTTGATCAGGGATTCCACTTGGTACTGACAGGGTGGGTGCACCACTGATGGATGTGGTGTTAGAGAGAGCAGGTATAGGGCATGGGAAGGATGCTCTTTTCTTTTATAAAAGAAATTATAATATAGCAATAAAAATAAAAGATAGGCGTTTATTTCATATCAGTAATTTTTAGAGTTTTTTTATTTTTATTTTATTGAAGGATATCTAGATTATCACTATCATCATTATGCTTATTTATCAAATTCTCTGGGTTGTGAGCACTGGTGGATGTCTCCTCCACTATTTTGAGGTGTCAGTTCATTGTGGTAGCACAGCATATCAGCCTTGGCTTGATATATCATAGTTATAAGAGGAGGCCATGGCAGTACCATCTGAAGGGGTTTTTGAAGGGGTTTTAATGACTGTAGAGAATATGGCCTTTTATCCCTTATGGCCACCAGGAAGATTTTTTATTTGTGTTGCGCATAGATCAGTACTAGGCACATGTCATTATGGCTGGATGGTTTTTTATTTTAAGGGAGTTCCAGCCTTGGTGGGGAAGGACTTATCACATCAAGGTGGGACTAGTTTGGTTGTGTCATTAGAAGTATAGGGACCCTCTCATACTCTGCCATCTCTTTTACCCAGTCATTGGTCTTAGGTTATACTGTAGAAGCTTTTTGCAACTTGAGGCAGTTTATGTACCATGGCTTCAATAATTGCTACAATAGGTAGAGGATTTGTTGAATCATATTGAAATCCAGTGAGACCGTTTAGCATGCATTCATGACTAAAGTTTTGACCCAGGTCTTGAGGAAGAATGCATATGGGAATCACCACAGG
Source organism: Massospora cicadina (assembly GCA_022478985.1). Taxonomy (NCBI): domain Eukaryota; kingdom Fungi; phylum Entomophthoromycota; class Entomophthoromycetes; order Entomophthorales; family Entomophthoraceae; genus Massospora; species Massospora cicadina. The sequence goes on along the minus strand of JAKSZP010005507.1, from coordinate 46,538 downwards.
TATTTGACCATCTGGAGTAGAGATACATCCCAGTAGGACATGCGCCATTGCACTGTAGAGTTCAGGATATGGCGTTACAGGTGAAATCATTTCTATCATTATACCAGCATCATATAAGAATTCAGCCCCACCAAACCAGGCTTTGTGAGTGAAAATTACAGAGAACTCAGGTAGAGTCTCATGGCATTAGAAGTCAATAGTAAGGAAGTTGGCTATACAATAGGCCATTCATTCCAACCCTACAAAGAGCTCCAGCATGGACCATTTGATACTCTAATTGAAAACTGTTTTATCCTTCAGGAACAGGTGACCTGATCTGAACTGTTAACATTTAGGATACCAATTGGAAGTTTGACTTTCCAAAATCTGAAACTTCTTCTATGACAAGCTTAAACCTTTTGAAAATGCATATAGATTACCATCTTGGTTAAAGGGGAGAAATTAATCAACACAGATTGGCTCAACTCCTTCAGGGTTACATAGCCTGGGGTAGATGAGTTCACCTCTGATTTTGAGCAGGTTAGCTAAAAGGGAGGGGAACAGTTCTGATGCAGCAGAGCTTTGTTGTCACTAGCAGAGTTATAAGCAGGCTTTGTCAATTGTGTAGGCATGATGATGGGTATACAGGGCTTCCTGAAAATGTGTCTAGCATCCTTGGAGCTATCATCAGTAGAGTCACGCAATATGAATTCTTCTGTACTTAAAAGAATTGCTTGGGTGTGCTGCCTCTTATTGAAATTACATCAGCATCATAACTTCACTAGTTTATATAAATATCTAATGATCTCTCAATAGGCATTCCAGCTGTGATTATGCTTAGTCTCAGTTCATCTTCCAGTCAGCTAATTTGACTTAGGTTTTCATCTAATAACTGTAACAGGTTCAAATTTACTATCAAAGTATCAAAATTAAGTTCTGAAGAACAGCGAGTTTGCATTAACCTTAGCATATATTGTTGGTTTTTAACTATAAAAGTCCTGTATCTATATTAATTATGAATGGTTGTCATCCCAGGCAGCTTTTCAAAGCTAAAAAGCTCTATATGAAGCTGGTCCAACTCATCAATGACTGTTATAAAATTGGCAGTATTCAAGAGATACGCTGACAGATTTTGCACAGGGTTCAACCCACTGAGCAATTAGGACCAACAATATGATGATCGTTGTCCTTGAAACAACAGAACAAAACTTTAAAAATAAATATGGAGCACTTGCTTACAAAACTTTTTTTATTTAATATTCTTAATACAGCCACTTCATGCTGCTTCCGCTTTTCTCTAAACAACTTACAACTTCCTCCTCTTGATCATCTCATTTCACCTATATTGTAGCAACTCTGGATGCTACTGCTTATATGGCTTAGTAATTTAATTTGCTATATCTCATTGGCTCCATCAATTCTTCATTCGTTAGTTACACCATCACCCAATTTGAGGCGATTTTCCAATAACCCAATATTGCCTCATCTTGAGGCACTCAAATGATTATTACTCATATTAAACTCGGCAGATCCTACCCATTCTGCTATAATGACTTAGGGCTTATTGTCTAGTCATATCAGAATTGTGACATTACCACCCCTCTGACTGGACAATAAGGCTCCTATTGCTTATACACCCGGAGGAACTTTGCATGCACTCTGTTGATGATCCAACCGCTAGCAGGGTCCTTGATAGTATATGCATCCACCCTGGTCTTCTCAACAACTTTGAATGGCCCAATCCAGATACTGGCCAACTTGTGTTTCCATCCAAAGCTGTGTTGATCGTGGAATAGGACCATGTTCCCATCTTTGAACTGCGCTAACCCGCTACACCATACCTGATCAGCAGCTTGAGTTTTAATCTTCTTGGCTAAAACTGAACAAGTATGCTTCAGTTTGCAATTTGATTAAGGTGTCAGCTAGAGTCATCAAATACTATTGGGGATCCATTCCGCCAGTATCTTCTACACAGGAGTAATACAGTGCTGGAAAGGCAGGGTGTCAGCCATATAGTAATTGAAAGGGACTCTTCCCCAAGGCTGAATGATAACTAATTTTATAAGCAAAGACAGCGGTGGACAAAAGGGAGCTCCAATATGAGGGTGATCTGCGACTAATTTATGGAGTATGTTCACTAAAGTCCCATTGACCCGCTCCACCATTCCAAAAATTCAGGGTGGTATGGGGTTGTCAAAACCCCTCAGATGGCCATTAGCTCATCAAGCTTTGGAAGAATATGGGAAGTTAAGTTAGTTCCATTATCAGTAAGGATGAACTGGGGACAACAGTGTCACTGAATTATACACTCCATAACAAACTTGGCCACTGTTAGCACCCCCAAATCGCATATTGGTCGCGCCTCAACCCACCTGGTAAAGTGGTCGATTTATACCAGGATGTATTTGGACCAGTTTGCCCCTGTTGGCAAGGGACCCACAACATCAATCAAAATGGTGTGCCATGCAAAGTGCAGCTTCACTAACCGTTGTGAAGTCTTCTGGAAGAACAGCTTTTCACTTGGCACTGGTGACAGGAGGAGGTAATAATCAGTACATCAAAATTCATGCTTTCCCTGTAATACTGAGGCCACAATAATTCCATGGTCTTCTGTACTCCACCAAGTTAACAGCTAGGTGTGTGCTCATAATAAATAGTTGGGTGAGCAGAAGGTCTTGGGATATTCACGGTAGTGTCCCCTACCCTCTTATACAATTCCCCATTTTTCTGGAATGTATTGGCCCTTATTCCATCCAATACCTTGATGACTGGGAGCAGTTCATCATTGTACTTGCCACTAAGCATCTTATTGAACATGATATCATTCAGATCTGCCATAACTGCAATCGTGGGTAATCTTTATAAACAATTGACATTCTGGTGTTTTTCTCTAGGTCAATGAAGAATTTTGAAAGTGGATACCCGCAATATAAGAGCCCATCAGGCCAGGCGCCCTTCCGGTTCTTTCAGATTTTGTAACCAGCATAGCGAGGCATGATCTATTACAACTTTGAATTTCACCCCATGCAAATACACCCAAAATGCTTATAGACATAGATCACCGCTAATCACTCCTGCTTGGTCAAAGTATAATTGCGCTCATGGCTGTTCAAGCTATGACTGCCATATGCTTTGGGGTGCTCTTCTCCTTCCTCATCCTTTTGGGATAATATTGCCCCCACAGCAGAAAGGGACACATCCATCTGAATGATGAACACTTTTTGAAATTGGGATAACATAACACCAGCGCACTGGTTAACGCCATTTGAAGCATATCAAAAGCATTTTACTGACGGTCAGTCCATTCAAGCATGGTGTCCTTTCTTAATAACTCAAATAGTGGGCCCCCAATACAGCTGAAGTTAGGGATGAAGCGCCAGTAATGTCTGACCATTCCCAAGAATACCTGTATATCAAGCTTGCTATTGGGTGGAGTCATTTTTCGAATAGCTTCCACCTTAGCTGGTTGAGGTCTCAGCCCTGTGGCATCAACCATGAACTATAGGTACTCCAGCTGGTTCTTAAAGAAATGGCATTTCCGAGGTTTGATCTTGATGTTGGCTCAGAGAGCTGGCAGAATACTGCTTCTAAATGGTTGAGGTGTTCAGAGAAGGTTTGGGAGAAAACATTAATGTCACTAAGGTATACAAGGATGCATGACAGTTTTAGGTCCCCAAGAATAGTGTCCATCGCCCGTTGGAACGTAGCTGGGGCATTACACAGCCCTTGCAGAATCCAAGTTGGTTGAAAAAGACCTTTGGATGTGATTATGGCACATTTCTCCTGTTCCGCTACTGGTGACTCAATTTTACAGTAGCCCAAGATAAGGTCCATAGCTGAGAAGAACTGAGATCCCCCTAGCCAATCCAAAGCATCATCAATCCATGGTAAGGGATAGGAGTCCTTTTTGGTGATGCTGTTGAGCTTTTAGTAGTCTATTACTACACGGTTGGTGCCATCCTTCTTTTTTACAATCAGAACAGGTGAAGCCCACAACTCTTGGATAGTTCAAGCATCCCTTGCGCTAATAGCTTGTCAATTTCCTTGGTTACTACTTCTTCTGTCACCCTCAATTGGTGGATCAGCCTTGACCTGATGGGAGGATGATCTCCAGTGTCCAGCCTATGAACCACCCCCCGCGCACATCCTAAATCGTGGTCATCAACAGCAAAAATCCCTTTATGTTTTGAAATAAAGCGATTGACCTATCCTTCTGTGGGTCCAACAGCCCCATTAACTTGTCGCGCAATACAACTACCATTACATTAAACTTTAGTTTGAAAGGCAGACCAAATTCCTTCAGTGACCCAAATTCATGAACCTAAAGAACCTCCTCAATGGGGATTAAGTGTAAGTATGCCACTATATGGTGGCGGCGGATTTGCAATGGTACCATTTGTAGATTTGCAAGTAAAACTTCGATCTCCCCTTACCCTGGTAATATAATGCCTGGGGCCACGTGGGGCTCAAACCGTGATTGCTGATATGGTCCATAACCTCCTTATAAAGTCCATCTGGAATTTCAACCACCAACTCAGTGTTCAATATAACTTGATGCCCAGATGGAATAGATATAGGTCCAGCCGCTCTGAGCAGCAGCCCTTGATATTCATAAATCTGTTGAGGAAGGTCCCAGGTTTTGCCCTTTAACTGATGGTAGCGCACTGGGATTACTCCGTTGCTATAAGCAAGATTGATATTCCCCATATGTACTGGATCATTTGGCACTCCGCTAGAGGTGAAGCAAATTGGGATTCGCTGATCCAATATTTCAAAAGTCTCATCCATCATGTCAATGACAGCCCCATAGTGTCGCAAGAAAGCAGTTTCAATTAGCAGATTGTAATGGATATTTGGTAACACTATAGCTGGGGCTACCATGACAATAGAACCAAACCACAGTGGAAGCGCACTGTATGCTCACTCAGAGACCGTATTTTCTGCTCCAGCAGTGCCATATACCATCTGGTGTTCCTTATCCAGTTTTAATGACAACCTGGCCACCAATTTAGTGGAGACTATATTGATGGGGGCACCAGTATCTATGATGGCACAGCCTCAAGTCTTAGCTACAACCAGGTCACAGTAAGTACATTCAGAGTAAGACGCATCTCGACTGTTTATAACATGGACACCTAAGGAATCCCTGTTTCCAAGGAAACATGCAATCCCCTTACCAATTCTGAGGTATTGTTTTATAATAGCTTTGACTAGAAGAGCAGCGCTTACTGCTTGAAAAAAGGTGCATCTGAGGAGGGGTCTAACTTTTCAGGGGTTACTTGGTTGAACATTTGGCAAGCATACATCTCAACCTGCATCTGGGACCCCTCTTCTGCCATAGCCACAGACTGCACTAATCTCAAAACATTCACCCTCCCAACCAGCTGCTGATATAATACTGACTTGTTGTGCAAGGGAACTTCTGCTGAATATTCTAATTTGGGTTCAGGTGGGACATCTGGTATAGCGGAGATAGATAGTCCCTTTTCTATTATACTCTGACTTTTCCCTGGTCATACTGTTTCAACTGTATGCAAGAGACCAGTTGATTAGGGCACCATTGTGCCAGATGCCCCTGTCGACTAGATATGAAACAGCTGATCCTGTAGGGTCTACATCTTTGATTAATATGAAACAAGCCACGGCGAGAGTTGGGCTGGAAGTGGTCAGGATAAAAAGATTTAGAGCGATAGTTGGGCCTGGGACAATAAGCAGGTATGGGGTGGATGTTTAACCGCTGAGGGTAACTTGGTGGAATGTGAACTGGACTAGCAGAGTCCCCCTAGTAAGATGATTCAGCAGTTGTAACAGAAGGATTCCGCTCGGTATTAGGTGGAGGGAAGTTGGCTGATATATGGTGCAAAAACTGAACAAATATCAAGCAAAGGTACATCTTCATCCAAAAGTGGGGCCATAACGTTATGTAACTCACAATATGGCTTTACAGCAGAAGTCATCACGATACACACATATGATATGGATAAAATTCTGGCCCCAATTAGCACGTGAGCCTCCGCCATAAATCACTCAGCAAATGTGGCGAGGGTCTCATTCCGCTGAAACCTGATGGTCAAAAATTCAGCCTTCCACTGTGACATCTTTGAAGTTTTACTGAACAACTACAGCACCGTCTCTTTAACTTCTTGGTAAGTAATGAAGCTTCCAGAAAAGCAACAGACAACTTGATCAGCACTTCCAACATCCAAGGAAGAAATCAACAGTTTTACTTTTCATCAAACTGAAGCTCCTTCAGTTGCAATTTCAAATCGCTTAAAGAACCCATGAATATTCCCTTCATGATTGAATGGGGGCAGCTTTTAGCAGCAAACCTCCTGGAGCATCTCATCTTGTTTTTTAAGCACAGTGTCCAAAGCCAATTTTAACTCCGCATAGACAACTGACTCAGAGTGTTGGGTAAGGTTTTTATCAAAACAACATGAATGCAACATAGCAGCCACTGAGTTTTTATCATTTTGTTTTAATTGATCAATGGGCCCCCTGTAGTGAGCACCACTGTTATAAAATTAGCAGTATTCAAGAGATACACCAACATTTTTTTCACAGGGTTCAACCCACTGAGCAATTAGGACCAACAATATGATGATCGTTGTCCTTGAAACAACAGAACAAACCTTTCAAAATAAATATGGAGCACTTGCTTACAAAACTTTTTTTATTTAATATTCTTAATACAGCCACTTCATGCTGCTTCCGCTTTTCTCTAAACAACTTACAACTTCCTCCTCTTGATCATCTCATCTCACCTATATTGTAGCAACTCCGGATGCTACTGCTTATATGGCTTAGTAATTTAATTTGCTATATCTCATTGACTCCATCAATTCTTCATTCGTTAGTTACACCATCACCCAATTTGAGGCGATTTCCCAATAACCCAATATCGCCTCATCTCAAGGCGCTTGAATAAATATTACTCATATTAAACTCAGTAGATCCTACCCATTCTGCTATAATGACTTAGGGCTTATCATCCAGTCATATCAGAATTGTGACAGCGACTATTCCTATAAACACAGAAATAGGCGTTCCATGGAATAGTTTTACTTTCAGAGAAATTGCAGAAGGAGAATGTCCAAAGCTGGAATGGCTCATCATAATTCAAGTGGAGTATGGTAAGGTAGTGGTTTTACTAGTGGTCCTTTGTAACACAACAATTTATTTTTTTGGTATCCTATAACTGGGGTTCTGTAACTACCAATACAATAAGGTAGTTTTATAGAGATTATTACCCTTTAAAAAGATATATGAAATTTAACTTGGCGAAGATAATATTTATTAGATGGCAGAGTCATACTGTCTGCCCAATACAGGATTGTAGTCTTCACCTCTTTCCAAGGGATCTCCATCAGCTTTGCCACTGACATCTATTATTCACTTAATATCTCTCCCATGGACTGTTCTTGAATCATTATTGAAATTACATAGTTTCACCAAAGCAGCTAATCCCTCAGGTTGGTCTTAGGATACCTAGCCAATCAGCGTCTTGAATCATGGTATTTGTGAAACATATCAATTGTTTTGGCTGTGGATTCCGCTCATGTTTCCAACATATGCATATTTATATGAATAAAGTATAGAAATAGAGACATTGTGATTATTTTAATAGAACATCAATTTCTAACTTGGCCACCCAATGGCAAATACAACAGTCAAATAGTGTATGGGGCCAAAATAATTATCACTTACCATTACATTGGCATTAGGTATCTATACTTTGTCATCTTGGAAGCGTTAAACTGTATGTATCTCACCACCATGGCAATGATTAAATTTTTTAAATCATATGGACATAGATTGTACTATCTTGGCGTTGCAGTGGCAGGAGATATTCTAAGGTTGTTTAACTGTCAATGAAGGATTAGCACCTAGTCACCAATTTTTAACACTAATATAATACCCGTTTTATTGACAGATGGTGTATTGTGAAAATTAAATAACCTATAATTTACAGAAAACAAAACCATTCTTAAATAACCCCTCTTATCCCAAAACCTGCTGGCACATCAAGTCTTTCACTTGTGTGCCAGCTCTCATCACTTTTTCTGAGCATCAACTTACTCAATACATTGAGGCGATGGACACTGCTGGCCTTATAAACTAAGAAAACCCACAACTATACCTCCTTATGCCCCATGTCGCTGATGCTCCCACCCCAATGCTGTCCACCAGGGTCCGCCAGCTAAAGCGGGCGCTGGACAAAAATTTCCCCAAAGCTTCCTCAAATTCTGATATGGTTTCCTAGGATGTTAGCTGAGGTGCCATATTAGGAAACTTTTTTATCTTTAATTATCTCTTTGTTTGGCCCATTTGCAAATAAAGATGCGTGGTGGCACCCTTTTGGGTTGGGCACCACTAGTGCTAAAAAACCATTCTTATAGTCACCAGAACTAAACCTCAGTGATGATGGAAAAGGTAAAGTAGTACAATAATAAAAGATGTTGAAATAGAATATCATAACATAAGTTGATGTGAAGACAAAGGCGTCTTAGTATTCATAAGTAGTTGGTCTTCATGTAAGGACAATATATATCAGCTTACCGCTGCTTTTTATAGAAAATGTATGGTTGTAGCTGAATGCCATCCCTAAATATTGAAAGTATCCTTTAAGCAGCTCAGCCCTAAAGATCTCAAGTAAGGACATGATATATAATTTTAAAAAATTAAAAGTGCTATATTTTTCAACAAAGCTATTCTGATATCCATTGATAAAGAGAGAACTTAAGTAATAGGAATATATATGTATTAGGGTGCACAAATAAGGCAAAAACTTTACTGAAAAGGTTTTTCTATTGTAAAAACTTTTCTTTTCACTTCAACTCACTTTAAAGAATATTTAAATTAAGAGGGTAAATTTACTTACAGTAAATTGCCAAATAATCATTCACTGTAAACTTCTTAAGCTCCACCGCCTGCTGCTCCAATATGGGGCAGTGGCGCTCCACCTCCTAGAATTTTTCTCCCTTCAGGAAAATGCATTTGTACTGATTCCGCTAGCCTGTCAAATTAATTTTAGCTGCTTTGTCTCTCCATTGGACTTAGTACTCCACCTTGCATGAATTCTTTTGATTTCTACCATTGTCACCTTCTCTTGCTTCAATAAACACTTTTGTCTTCAAGTTGAACTTGTGTTTATTCACCATACACTGACACAGCAATATTAATTATGCAACTGCCACTTTTGAGCCACATGGCTTTATAAACTCTGCCCTATTAAAAGCTAAATCAACTTTAGTTTCCACTCTGAGGAGGATGCTGCCATGGGTGCGGCAACTCCATTAATTTATAAAAAACCCTAAGTTCCATGACTCATAAATACCTGCCCGCTGACACATGCTGGGGGTAACATTTGAGAATCTCCCTTATTTTCCCACAAGGTTTATATGAGGAGTTGATGTCAGGGCTTTCTGCCTACAGCTTGTTGAGAAAGTCTCAACTGTAGAAGCTAATTCCTTGATCTATAAAAAACCCTCCAAACACCCCATTTCAATATATAACTAAGATTGGTACTAATGATCTAACTGGCCTGAACAAAAACTGAGTCTCAGCTAACTCAACCAGCAATGAAGATGTTTAAAAAATTCCAAAGCCCCTTTCATAGTCCCTAAAGGCGCAAATATTCCTGATGATATAGACCATTAAATAGCCCCCAATCACTGAAATAATTTGATATCTGATACCATGACATCATATAATGCTCAAGTATATAATGGTTGAGAAGACTATGCACACGACGTTACAGACAATGCCTCAGAGGAACCCCCTTATAAACCTCTGGTTCAATCACTGATGATAGAGGAGTTAATGAAACACCAAACAATGAGAGCTTTTGTCATTTGTAAAAATCAAAGTGATGAAAGTGTTACAAAACTGGAAGTGAAATCAATTTGCAAACTCCATCAATTGAGATGACCAATTTACCCATGCAGCAACAAGAGCCACAAGAGTCATAACAACACAATTTATTGTTTAATTTAGAGCAGCAGCCACGCATGCACAAACAGTATAAATCTCCACAGTACATTTAAAAACAAGAATCCCAGAAGATCCCAGAAGCTCAAGGAATTAGACTCCGCTGTCCCTGAAACTAAGTTATAAATACACAATCGGTATATGAGAAAAAGTTAATTTAAAAACTCAAGTTCTACTTTATGCACCTTAGATTTCTAAGTATTATAAATACTTTTAATCCTAAATCTAATAAAGTAAGGTTTTTCACAGAATCTGCCTTTTTATAGTTGTTTAAATTGGTGCAAATAACACCAAGTATAGCTCTATCATAAAAGGTTTAGAATAGCCTTCCTGTTGTCAGAAGAGGTTGAGAGAGTTCTTTGCGTTCTGGAGTAGAGTTCATATGTATAATTCCAAGGCTTTGATGCGGCTAGACATGCTTGGATCATGAGAAAAGTTATATGTATGCAAAAACAAGACCCTCCAATTCATCAAATGACGCACCTTGTGAACAGATATATAATTATTGCAATTGGATCTATTCCTTTCATCAGCATCCCATGAGCAATAGAACAACCTTACCAATATATATCAAACACCATCTTCCACATTACTATACCCAGATTTGCTGAGCACCTTGTGGTTCCCCATGTTACCGCTACTACCCACAACACTATAAGCCATTTCCAAAGAATCCCTTACACTGTTGCGTTGCCTCTACACCCAAACATTTTTTTTAAAATTTGACAAAGGCCACTAGATTTGCCCACTTTGGTAGAATATATCTTTTCCAAAAACTTGTTTCTATAACGCCACGTTTTCTTCTGATACCTACTATAACTCTAATGTCACTATGGCAATGTAAGTTTGGGTTTCTTAATTCCAGTTACACCATCTTATTCAGTTGTTAGGTCAGCGCCCCAACTTGATTCCTCCCATACCCCAACAAGCCTCAGTCTTTGGTACAAATTCTAAACAATCATGAGGAGGCTAGGTCCATTGTTTGTCCTAGGCACCATCCCATTCGCCTGTCATACCTCAACCCTATGATAATACCTTAATTCAATTCAACCAAAATTCCTAGCCTTATTAAACAAGGTGTCTGAATGAGGTGAAGCTATTAAACCAACCAAACTTTATATTAGTGATCATTAAATGTAATATGATGCTTAATTGTTTCTATATTACGCCTTTGACTTCATGTCAAACAATTTCAAAGTGATCATCAGCTCAGTGTTAAAGCAACTTTCTTTCCCAATTGTCATTACCTCCACAAAGCTATCATAAAGATTGTTGTGACGTTCATGGAGGGTCTATATCATTATACCATCTCCTGGCTTTTCTCCTGCAGGTGTGGCAATCTCCTTAAATATACTGTAAAGCTAATGAATCCATACTGAATGTTACTGAGGTAGCACATAACCCAATATCAGAAGTAACTCGCACTAAGTTTGCCACCTTTGTCATGCTCCCCAAAGCCCAGACCCAAGACAAAAAGAACTTGCAGATTATATTATCGCCCTTACCATGAAGCGCCTTTTTAATGTGCTCCCTTATATGACTTCAAACCACTCAACGTGGAGGCCCCACTCCCTTGCTCTCCAGCTTTCCCCATATTTTAGTCATTAAGGATGATTATGAGGAAGCACCTCTCGATTCTCCTCCCTCTCTGCTATGGTCAGAAAGTGATTTGCCATCCATGCATAGTTGTTCTTGGTTCTTTTTCTATTTTTTTCTCACTTTGAGTGTTTTGTTCCATTTTTATTTTGATTCTGCTCACTTTTAGCCTTTGGTAGTGTCTGTCCTCTTGGTTGGTTTACCTCAGATATATAATTGTTTGTTATTGTTTCATAGTCTGATAAGGTATCTCTGGTTCTGCCAGGAATTTAATATAGGATAAAATGTCTGGGGCCCACTTAGTTCTATCTAATAGCAGGTAAAGCTCCATAAATATGTTTACTATATTTGAGCATCTCCCAATGCAGACAAAAGAAGTACATTTACCTGATTTATTATAATAAAACTAACTAAATGCTTCAGATGCACATTATGTGTAATAATATGATGTAGGACAGCCTTGATTTGATTATAACACATCAAGTTTATAGCTTTTTGCCATCATTTTAATCCCATACAAATCCAGGTGGTAACAAGAAGGCTTCCCGCTAGGTTAGTCACCATTTACTTTTGCATTTTGAGACATTTAAAAACATCAAAATTTATAAACATATCATTGTTGTATGTCTGGGTACATTATCCTGGGTGCATGTGGTCCTGGCCCAATTCTTTTTTCCTTAAAGTTCCAGATTGTGGTTTAAAGAACAATTTTATAACCTGACCAAAGCTATGACTCCTAAGGAAGTCCAGAAATCATAGTAACTTTAAATCTTTTAACATTTAGTGTAAGGCACCTTAAAACCTTGACCATAATGCAGTCATATAGAGTTTTAGGATATGTCACTATGTTTAATTCATTATTTTTGTTAAATTTTAAATTCGTTACCAAAGCAAATACTAAGTTACTTAACAGATGTGATATAAGCATGTACTTAATTTTATAAAAAAGTGGTGGTAACCCAGTAGGTAATTAGTTTTGAACCAATTCATGATTGCAAGTCAGCTCTTTTCCTCAAATAACATAAGATGTTGAACTTGAGTCTTTAATTATATCAGATAGTAAGTTTCAAATCAAAAGAAAGACAGCCCTAAAGATTCATCTATAAAGATGTATCTAGTATAAATAGGTCAATGGTCTGCCTACCTCTACTACCTTTCTTGCAATAACAAATGAGTATCATATCTTGCAATCTATTAATGACAACTAGTAGAATATTACCTCATTATCTTTCTGTAAAAGCTTACCAAAGTTTTAAAATCCTTCATAAGTTGGTTTTCCTTATCATATCTTCTAATTCTATCTTAAGCCCAGATAAATGATAAATTTTGGAGGGTTTATTTATGATATTTTATAAGAAAGTCTATCATAGAAAGTTTTAAAAACTGGTTAAACATATAATTAGTGTGGTTAATTCAAAAATTTAATGTATGTTACAGCCTGATTACAACTATGAGATTTACACTTTTTTATTAATAAAGAATTACAGACATGTTTTAAGGTCATGAGATAAAATATTAAATAAAATTAAGTAAAAAAACTTATCCTTTTATTTAATTATAAGCAAAACATATTTACTATCATACACATCATGGGCTTCTTAAGGAGCTGCAAATTACTAGCATAGTATTAACAGTACAAATATTAGATACATAATAATAATTCTTAATCTAATGTACCCTTTTCAGGTTTTCATTTAGTAGCTGCTCACCAGTGTTTGGTCTCAAAAACCTAGAAGCATTTATATTAACAGTCAGCCTTTTACATCGCTAACAACTTTTGAATTAGACGTCAAAAATTTCATCAAAAAAGTATATGCAAAGCTATGATATATATCTTTGATTAGTAAGAGAGAGTAAAAGGTGGTTAGCCTGGCAGGGTAATTCCTGTTTCCACTCTAGTGAAGGTTTTGTTTAATATAAGTATGAAACCTGTTTTAGCTAGAAAAATCCTTGGTGTGGTATATTTGTCCCAAAGTTGACTCACCTCAAATACTTTTTTAGTAAGAGAGAAAGTTTATTTATATATTGATTATATAGAAAAATGTAGTTAAAGAAAACAAAATATGACCATTTTAAGTTAGAAATATATGGAGGCGAGATTGTCATATTTTGTAGTATATTAATCTTCCAAAAAGGGTCATAGGTCACTTTTTTAGCAAGGTAGACATGTTGGCCATGTGTCAATTGGCTGCTTATGTCAATATCTTTCTTTGTTGGCAGTCTTATCAGGAGTACAATACTGTCCTATTCACATATTTATCCAGCATGTTGGCTGTCAAGTTGAACAATTGGTTTATAGTTCATGATCCATTTGATATTAACCAATATGCAATGCACAATCAACTTTTCTTTCTCGTTGCAATCACTATTGCAACCTATTCAATTCAAGACTGAATCTAGTTTGATAATCTCACAGAGGAGATTAGTCTGCGCCCATGTTAGGGAGCAGTTGGCAAGCAAGGTAAGAGGAGCAGGTGAAAGCCTGCAGCCTCCAACATTCAAAAACGCCCCGGAGAATCTGGCGAAATTGACAAAAACACTAAGAAACTGGCGGTCACTATTTCCCCGGAGATACTCACATGGCAAGCATGATGCAACCAGTACATCAACATGCCACACTCCCAGCCACTTTTGTCAGTGGAATTCGGAGTCCGCGTGTTTCTGGACATCCAAAAACAGCCCTATGGGAAAAATTTTGTGAAGATGTACACACAATTTTCCTGACCGCGGTGTACGTTGCACCTCACTCCATGTCACGTGGTTGGCTGGACCTAGGTTTTGAAAGCAAAATGGCAGCAGATGAGGCTGCAGCGGTGCGCTTAGTGGTCAACCTCCCCAAAGGGCAACGGGTCATCAAAACTAAATGCACCAGATGGACAAAATCAAACCAAATTTTCCTCACGTTCAACTTCTTGCCTACTACAGTAAAAGGTGACAATTTGGAACAACACCTGAAAGATGGTCTCACCATATATGGTGAAATACAATCTTTTGAAATGCAACGCTTCACACTGATGCCACACCTGTGCATCAGCAAAGCCATCGCAGTGCTGACCCCAACTGAGGAGATCATGAAGGACCTAACCCAGATCCTGCACTCCACTTTTATTGATATCGCAGGGCATACCACCCACCTATTCTGGGTGACCGTGGACAGCGCGCCCCCCATTTGCACCCACTGTGATGCATTTGGCCATAAGGCACATGCATGCCCCATCAAGGAGGGCGTCACATTCCAAGAGCACCCCTTGGCGGCCATGGCCAGCGGAGAGGCGCACTACAAACCAACTGCAAGCACCAAGGAGGCCTTCCCATGGGGAGCACAAGGTTGCTACCTACTGGTAAAGCCTATCTCCCCACAAGAGCAGAAGAAGGCCAAGCAGGCCCATAGAGCCGCGGCCAAAGAAGCGGCCAAAGCCACCACCGCTATCCCACACTCACAACGCCAGGAGGACATGGAGACCTTTGCAGTGGAAGCAACTCAGGAATCCATCAACCAATCAGATTGGGAAGCCCATGCTGAGCGGGCCACTCAATCTGAGGATCCAATGGGAGATTTAATCTCACCCAATCGTTGCACCCAAGCTCCTGTTGAAACTGACTTGGGACCCATCCCAACTGAAATTTTTTCTTTGACCCGCTCAACGGTGCACCAAACTCACCTGCACCGCAAAAAATTTGTCCGACGTCAGGAAAACAAAAAGTGAAGGCTAAAGCCAACGCGACTCTTTCCGCAAAAATCAACAAAAACTACAATAGTGTTGCTGCTAACACCCGCGCTGCTGTGAAGGCCCGCGGGGAGCTAGAAGAGGATGGTGGGTCCGGGTGCCCACCCCCTCACACCTAAGGTGCGATGGGGGAAACCTTCACCATAGGGATGTTGAATATTGCCAGACTCAAGGCCTCCCCATCCCAGGCTAGGAAACTGAGTTTTTTACAACACAATTTACCTGTGGATATCCTGGCCATCCAGGAGTCCCACTGTCCACGAGGTTCCAAGGAAGCTTGGAAAACAATGCTCCTCCCATCCCTATCCTTTTGGTCGATGCACTGTGGGGTGCTAATTTGGAAAAATAATTTTTCAAATTTTTATCCTCAGAAACATTCCTAAATGGCTGAGTGCTTGTTGTCACCTTCTCGTGGGCTGACGTAGCACACTTAATCATCAACATCTATGCCCCAAATGGTGCATGCAAGCGTTGGGAATTTTTCTTGTTGGGCAAATCCCTCCCGCTACCCCCAGACTCCTTCATAGTTGGCGACATGAACTGTTGGCTAAACACACCAATGGACCGGTGGCCTTCCTCACCCCACGCCCCCCAGGGTCATGTAGAACTACGCATTCTAAAGGCCACCCTCAGGTTAATGGATGCGCTGCTGCAGCATGCCCCGCTGCTCAAAAACATGACACAGCCCCACGTCCACAACAGCCAATTAAGGTCCATGACCCGCATTGACATAATTCTAACGCCAGCGGAATTCCAACCCCACTTCTCCCACTTCAAGACAACAAAATTGGAATTCTCCAACCATCAACTGGTCTCGCTAACCTACCACCTACCTGTCACAGCTGCTAAGGCCCCACATTGGCACAAAATCTGCCCCCCCAAGCTCGGGTCGCCAGGATTTTCCATGTGGGTAGAAGAGGCAACTAAAGGCAAAAAAGTTTGTTGCACCATTTTGTGTGGACCCCATTTCCACATGGGCAACTTTCAAAGATGACACCATCCGCCACTCTCGCCATCTCTCCTCCAGATGCTCACGTGCCAATCAGCAGTTATCTCGCGTGCTCTGGCAGAATTGGCACACTTGAAGTCCAACATCCCAGTTACAAAATACAGCTCTGCATGGGGACAGAAGTGGGCGGAGGCAGCTTCCCACCTCAATGCACTCAAAAGATAACACAAACATCAGGTTTGTGTTCAGTACAGGGCCACACACATTACAAAAGGTGACAAGTGCACCGCACATTTCTTTAAAAAAATTTCGCACCATGCCAGAGCGTGGCCTGCACACAGGTGCAAAGATCGGATAATTCCATAGCAGATACACCAGTCAAAGTGGCAATCGAAAAGCAACAGTATTACTCTGAGTTGTACCGCTCTGACCCAATTCAGCTGGCTGAAGTGGCAGAATTTCTCGACTGAGCCCACATCTGCTCCATTTTCCAATACCCAGAAATAATGAATTTGATTACTCCAAATGAATTATGGACAGCCATTCGCGGTGCACCAAACCAAAAATGCCCAGGCCCAGATGGCATTCCATATGAGTTCTACAAAAAATATTTCAAATATATATCCCCATTGCTGCTCGCCTCACTTAACCAAAGCCTGATGGAAATGCGCCTCCTACCAGGAGGACATGAGGCCTTCACTGTCACACTCTTCAAGAAAGGGGATAAGCTAGGCTTAGCCAACTGGCGCCCCATTTCTCTAACAAACACAGACACCAAAATTTTAACAAAAATCATGGTTAACCGTTTAGGGACTGTAGCATCTGCCACCATCTCCCCAGAACAATTTGGTTTCATCCCCAGAAGGTCGATTTGGGATAACGTGCACTCTGTGGCTAATGTATGTCAGTCCACAGCCTCTGGGGCACTTTTATTCTTGGACCAACAAAAGGCCTATGATAGAGTAAACTGGGAATACCTCAGGGCCTGCCTCCATCAATTCCGCCTACCTCCCCACTTCATCAACTGGGTGATGCTGCTCACGGAATCTGCAACAATGGCAGTGCGTGGCCCTGGCTTCCTAACGGAAGTAGTCCGCCCTCAAAGGGGCTTGTGACAAGGGGACCCCCTCAGCCCACTCTTATACAACTTCAGCCTTGACCCACTACTGCGAAATGTGAATGCCCAACTCACTGGGGTCCACATGCCAGGCCAAGCCCCAGTCAAGATAATGGAGTTTGCAGATGATTGTGTGGTGGGGGTGTCTAATAATCAAGATGCACGCGCGCTTGAAGCTCTCATCCAGGAGTATTCCCGGGTAAGCAACGTGGCACTGAACGCTTCCAAAACCAAAATCATCCTCCTTGGTTGGTTTCAGAACTGCTGGACCCCAGCAATTAGTTCCCAACCCAACCCATCTGCTCGCCCACATCCTCGCCCTACTAATTCAAAACACACCGCCCCACTGGTGCTCCCCTTCGTGCCACGTCCTACCATAGGACCAGTACACCATCTGGGCGTGTGGATGGAGGCAGGCGGATACACGTCAGCAGTAATGGAGTGCCATATTCTGGATAACGTGATGAAGCGAATCGTCTCTCTCAGAGCCCACCCTACTTCCCTTACTGGCAGGATTGTTTTAGCCAACTCCATGCTCCTCTCCAAAGTCTGGTTTGGAGCCCATGCCATCCCCTTCTCCCCAAGCTTCTACAAATCCTTGTACGCCTTGCTGCAAGGATGGCTTTGGTCGGGCCGCCTTCCACCAGTGCGGCTAGAGGTCATGTTTGGCCCTCAACATCATGGTGGCATGGGCCTGCTTGACTTCAAAGCCCATGCCGCCAAGATCCTGGGTACCTGGATTGCGGCCGTCACCACCCCTACACTCCCCTCCCAACACTGGTCCCGCGCAGCCCGCTCCAACTTCTCCCGCGCCTTGGGCCTCAACAATCCATCAAACCCCCACTCCCTGATGAAATACCTCGCTTCACATACATCGGCCACAGGTCCTCACGGGACTAAAACCCACTACAAACGAATCCTCCTCTCCATGCGGAGCACTGAGTGGAGAATTTGTATTAGTGGACATACAACCCAAAGAGGCCACCCCTCTCCTCAGTTCACACAAGAGGTACAGGGGCTACCCATCCATGATGGCGTGATCCCCATTCAACCCCATGTCCTATCCAGGGTGGACTACCTGTACATGATGGACATCCCTTACTCCATTGAGACCCAAAAAATATCTGGAAATATGTACACCATCCTCTGTTGCAACCTCAAGTCCGCTCCCATGTGTGGCGCTGCCTGAGGCGGGTGTATTATACAGCTGAGCGCTCTAACGCTTTACACTCATCCTGTGTTGTGTGTGGCCAGTATGGAACGCTGTATCACCGCCTGGAGAAGTGCCCTTACCTCTAAAGTTATATGGCGCGAAGTTCAACGTCTTCTGGGCCAGGATCAAACGCATCCCTTCAGTCTGTCAAGAGATATGTTTGCTCTATCAATGGCCTCCCCCTTCTGCCCTCCCTTCGTGCTTTGGTGGTTGCAATCGCCATGTGGACCATCCACACGATTGTCTTAGATGCCATCGCAGGATCCACCCCCACCCTCCCAGAAGCGGTCCACAGATTCTGGTCCTATTTGGTGGACCACTTTCAAGCGTGTATGTTTGGATACCTCCCACCGTGTCGCCGACAGCTGGTCTCTTCCTGGTTCCCAGTCTGGTTCATCAAATCAGACCCCTTCCTCCACACGTGCTCAATTGTGGCTATGGCCCCTTCACACGTTTCCTACCCCTCTCCATAAGTGGCGTTCCCGCTGGCAACAAGAGATAGCATCGCTTCTCTGGGGTGCCTCCTCTGGTACTAAGTTTTATCTCTTCTGAGTCATATTTGGAAGTGTCCATCCCATGGTTGGCCTTCCCCGCAATAAATTTAAAATATGCAATGCGCAATCAGCTAAAAATTTTTGTACTTTCATCTGTAAAACAAATGAGCTATCTTTCTGGCTCTGAAGCATAACGTCTATCATTAGAAAGCTTAACTCTTACTTGAGTAATCATTAGTCAACTTTGTTTAATTTGTAAGAAAACTTTGAGATTCAGATAATTAGTCATTAAAGAAATATATTTTTACCAGATAATATCCCTTTAAATTTTAAATTTTTTAAATTTTATTTGAGGAAGGCCAACCAGGGTTGGACACTTCTGATAAGACACTAAACAACAAAACAAATTTCATTGATAGGAGAGCGCCCCGGAGAAGCAGATGCTATCTCCTGTTGCCAGCGGGAACGCCAAGAGAAGGAAGGGGGTTATGTGTGTAGGGGCGTCCGCCACTAGTGAGCACATATATAGGAAGGGGTCTGAAATGATGAACCAAACTGGGAACCAGGATGAGACCATCGGGTGGTGATGGGGTGGGAGGTACCCAAATATCCACACTTGAAAGTGGTCCACAAGGTGTGACTGGAACTGGCGTAGAGCTTCCTGGAGGGTGGGAGTGGAGCCTGAGATAGCATCTAGGACAATCGTATGGATAGTCCACATAGCAATTGCTACTTCCAAGGTATAGAGGGAAGGTGGAAGAGGGGAAACCATGGATAAAGCAAACATGTCCTGAGACAGGCTGAAGGGCTGTGACTGATCCTGGTGAAATAGATGTTGTACCTCACGCCATATCGCTTTTGATGGAGGGCACTCTTCCAGGCAGTGAACCTGCATTCCATGCTGGTCACATACGATGCAGGATGAGTGCAAAGCGTTAGAGCGCTTGAAAGTATGGTATACCCATCTCAAGCAGCACCACACATGGGAACAAATATGTGTCTGCAGAAGAGGGTGGTGGGCGTACTTCCAAATGGCTTTCTGGGTATCTAGGGAGTAGGGGATGTTCACCATGTCCAGGTAGTCCACCCTGGTTATGGTAGGGGATCTCATGGGTTTTACTCCGTTCAGAATGGATAGTCCTTGTACTTTCTGGGTGAATCAAGGAGAAGGGCGCCCCCTCAGGGTGGTGTGCCCAAAGATGCGAATTCTCCACTCAGCGCTCTGCATGGAGAGGAGGATCCTTTTGAAGTGGATTGACCTCCCATGTGGGCCCGCAGCAGAAGAGTGTGAGGCAAGGTAGTTTAACAGAGAGTGGGGGTGGGTAGGATTGCTGAGGCCCAGGGCGCAGGAGAAGTTGGAGCAGGCCATGCGGGACCAGTGCTGGGCTGATATTGTAGAGTTAGTAACAGCAGCAACCCAGGTGCCAAGGATTTTGGCAGCATAGGCCTCAGAGTTGAGCAGGCCCATACCACCACTATGATGAGGGCCAAAAATGACATCCAGGTGCACCAGCAGTGGGAGGCCTAACCAAAGCCACCCTTGCAGAAGGGCCTTAATGAATTGAAGAAAAAAGGGGAAAAAGTGATGGCGTGGGCCCCAAGCCAAACCTTAGAGAGGAGCATAGAGTTGGCTAGCACTACCCTGCCTGTAAGAGAGGTTTGGCGGGCTTTGAGGGAAGCTATGCGTTTCATAACGTTGTCTAGAATATGGTTTTCCATCACCGTTGAGGTGTACCCTCCAGCCTCCAGCCACACCCCCAAATGGCGGACAGGGCTAATGGTGGGGCGTGGCACAAAGGGGAGTATGAGCGGGGCGGAGTGAGGTGGGAAGGGCAAGAAATCCCTTGAGCTAGTTGACAAGGCAGGTAGGAAATGGGGCGCTGGGGCCCAGCGGGCTTGATACCAACCAAGGAGAACAATTTCGGTTTTGAAGGCGTTAAGTGCAGCATTACTTACCCTGGAATAAACCTGGATAGTATCTTCAAGCGCGCGTGAATCATGATTGTTAGACACCCCAACCACACAATCATCAGCAAACGCCAACATCTTGACTGGTGCTTGGCCTTACACATGGACACCAGTAAGGCGGGCATTCACGTTGTGAAAAAGTGGGTCAAGGCTGAAGTTATAAAAGAGAGGGCTTAGGAGGTTCCCTTGGCGTAGGCCCCTTTGAGGGTGAACTACATCCGTGAGGAAGCCAGGGCCACGCACAGCCATTGTGGCAGATTCCATGAGCAACATCACCCAATTTATGAAGCGAAAGGGGAGGTGGAACTTGTGGAGGCAGTCTCTGAGGTAATCCCAGTTGACCTTATCATAGGCCATCTGCTGGTCTAAAAAAACAAGTGCTCCACAAGCCCGTGGATTGGCAGACGTTGGCTACAGTGTGTATATTGTCTTAAATCGACATTTTGGGGATGAGACCAAATTGGTCAGGGGAAATGAGAGCAGAGGCAACAACCCCTAGACGGTTAGCCATGATTTTAGTAAAATTTTTGTGTCTGTGTTAGTGTTTGAAATGGGGCGCCAGTTGGACAAGTCCATATTATCCCCTTTCTTGTACAACGTTATTGTGAAGGCCTCTTGCCCTCCAGGTAGGAGGCGCGTTTCCAGGAGGGATTGGTTCAGAGAAGCAAGCAGAAAGGAGGAAAGATCTTTGAAGTACTTCTTATAGAACTCATAAGGGATGCTGTCTGGACCTGGGCATTTCCTGTATGGTGCACCACAAACGGCAGACCAGAGTTCATCCTGTGTAATCAAATTCATCAACGTTAGGAAATTGGGAAACGATGCAGATATGTGCGCTTTTGAGAAAATGCTCCATTTCAGCTAGCAGAATCAGATAAGATTGATATAATTTGGAATAATAATTTTGTATTTCAATCTTTACTTTGGCCAGAATATTCGCGATGGAGTGGTCTGGCCTTTGCACCTGTGTGTAGGTCAAAATCTAGTGCGGTGCAATTTTTTTTTGAAAAAAGTAAGCAGAACATGTATTGCTTGCCGTTATATGCTTTGCTTTATACTGAACACACACCCAATTCTTGTGTTGCCTTACCAATGCATTGAGGCAAGCGGAAACTTCCGTCCACTTGTGACCCCAAGCTGGGCTGTAGCCTGCAGTGGGGACATTAGACTTCAGGTGGTCCAGTTCTTCCAGCATGCGCAAAATGACTGCCAAGGCAGAATGCGAGTGACAGGAGGAGAGGTGGCAATTCTGGTGGATTGTGTTCACTTTAAAGGTTGACCAGGTGGAAATTGGGTCTGCACATAATGGTGTGATAAACTTTAGATCCAAGGTCACAGTTTCCACCCATGAGGAAAATCTTAGTGACGCGATTTCAGTGGGGCAGAGTTTGCACCACTTCAGCACCTGGGCTGCTGGATTGGACAAATGGAAGAAAACTGATACCATCCTGTGGTTGGAGAAATCGATTTTCGTCATGGTGAAGTGGGAAATTTGGAATTAAATTTTCAACAGCGTGAGAATAAGGTCAATGCGGGTCATGGACCTTAGCTGGCCGTTGTGCATGTGGGGGCGAGACATGGTATTGAGTAGCGGTGCATTATGTGGCAGAGTTTTGAACAACCCTAGGGTGGCTTTGAGAACGCAAAGTTCAACGTGCCCCTGTGGGGGTATAGGCAATGAGGGCCATCAGTCTGTGGTTGGATTCATCCAGCAGTTCATGTCACCAACAACAAACAAGTTGGGGGGTAGCGGAAGTGAATTGATGGCTGAGAAGAATTCTTGACAATCTCGTGCACAGGTTGGGGCATAAATGTTAATGACAGCATGCACTTCATCATCCCATGGAAAGGTGACTACAAAGATGCAGCCATTGAGGTATGATTGTGACGAAATAAAATTTAAAACTATGGTTCTCTCAAACAAGCACCCCACAGTGCATAGACCAAAAGGAAAGGAAAGGGAGGAGCATGGTTGCCCATGCTTCCTCTGCACCGCGCAGACAGTGGGTTTCCTGAATGGCCAGGATGTCCATGGGTAAATTATTTTTTAAAAAACTCAGTTTTCTACCCTGGGATGGTGAGGCCTTGAGTCCAGTGATGTTCAACGTCCCTAAAGTAAAGGCTCTCCCCATTGCACCTTAGGTGCAAGAGGAAGGGCACCTGAGCCCTTCAGCCTTCTCTTTTTCAGCACTTCACTGTATGGCAGCATAGATATTCTGTGCAATGGAGTATGGTTCAGTATGGGAAGCTTTAGCTGTGGGGTTCACAATGGCTTTTGCCTTCTGCTTTTCCCCACTGTGTTATGAGTTTTTGCCATTGTATGCACTTGTGATGCACCATTGCATGAAGTTGGAATCTTGGCAGGAATATTGTTGGGCGCTTTGGTTCCAATTGATGCTTGATAGCATTGGTCAGGTGAAGCTGACTCACCCATTGGGTTTTCAGCTTGGGTGGCCCAATTGGCTTGAGTGTCCCAATCTGATTGTTGGAAGGATTCACAAGCCGCTTCTGCCACAAAAGTTTCAATGTCCTCCTGGAGCTGGGCTGGTGTGATTGCGGATGCAGTCTTGGCTGCCTCCTTGGCTGCCACCTTGCGGGCCTGCTTGGCCTTCTACGCTCTTGTGGGGACACAGGGTTTACTTGAATGTAGCATCCTTGTGCTCCCCACGGGAAGGCTGTGTTGGTGTCCATTGCCAGTTCATAGTGAGCGTCTGTACTGCACATTGCATCTGAGATAATTTCATTTTGAGTAATACCCTCCTTGACAGGGCAGGTGTGGGCCTTGTGGCCAAAAGCGTGACAGAAAGTGCAGATAGAAGGCACGCTATCCAAAGTGACCCTGAATGGGTTGGAGTCTTGCTCATTGATATTGATAAGAGTGGTATGTGGGATTTGTGTCAAATCATCCACTATCCCCACGGATGGGGTGAGAACAGCAATTGCTTTTCCTGTGCACAGGTCTGGCATGAGCATAAAGCACTGCATCTCGAAGGATTGGATTCCCCATATTTGGAGAGCCCAGCTTTCAGGTTGTGCTCCAGCACTGTGCGCTTGACCGTAGTAGGCAGGAAGTCAAAAGTTACAAAAATTTGGTTCAATTTAGTCCAGTGGGTGCGCTTCATTTCAACTACTTATATATTATCTTGGAGGTCCACTACTACATGTACTTTTGTGGCTTTGTCCGCCGCATCTTTAGTTTCAAATCCAAGATCCAGCCAACTGTGAGGCATGGAGTGTGGTGCGACGTACACCACGTTCAGGAAATGTGTGTGTACATCTCCACAAAATCTCTCCCAAAGCACTGTTTGTTAAATATCCAGGAACACACGCACCCCATGTTCCACTGATGATAGTGATTGGGAGTGCGGTGTTTTTATGAACTGGTTGCAGTGCACTTGCCAGGCCAAAATTTCTGGGGAAATGGTAACCGCCAGTTTTAACTACTAATTCTATCTATTACGCTGGATTTTCCAGGCCGTTTATGAAACTTGGTTGATGTGGGGCCTACACCTATGCCCTTAAATTTACTCGCCCAACAGCTCCCCAAACTTGGGTGCAAAATAATATCCTCAATGAGATTATCAAAATTTACCTAGACTTGAATTAAATTTGTTGCAAAAGTGTTTGCAACGAGAGAGAAAAGTTAAGTTAATATTCCTTTAAGTCCTATAAAAAAAGCTTTTCATAAGCTAGCACTTAAACTAAATAGATTACTGATGTGGGATAATCTTGAGGGATTTTGTATAGCTATAAGGTTTATTTAACTAACAGCCCTAAGACAAAGTTACTAAGGAACCTTTTGAGATGGTCACCTTTCAATTACTATCCTTAGAAGAAAAATTATTGAAAATTATGATATCACCCACTTCAAGAATGTTTAGCCCAGATAAATAGGCGTTAGATTCTTCTCAGGTTCTCATTGGGTTAGAATCTGGTCTTGAACAAGAACGTGGTCTAAATTTAAGAGCTTAGTAAAATTTCTTGATGTCAAGTCTTCTTTTTTAAAAATAAGATTAGTTATAATTAGTTTCTTGGCTCAGATGGACATTTAATTTGTTGCGCTGTAATAGAAGCTGAGTTCCTAATATTGGGTTTAATTCTTGTTGTATATCATATATCCCAGCAATTTTGTTGGTGCTATTATTTTAAATATGTTTACCCATTGTTTTAATTGTTTAAAAAACTTTTATAAACAAAGATAAATAAATTGAAAGGTTCTTGTTTATCAAGAGGCTCATTATACCTTCCATAAAGTCATCATCAGAATTTAGCAAACTCTTGGTGTTCTTATAGTATTTTCTGTAATGTCTTCAACAACTTTTATAAGGTCCATGGAGCCATCAGATTTGTATGCATAGTAATCAGAATTATTTGTTTGATTCTCTTCAGCGTTGATGTATATACTTTATTAGTGGCTTAAGTTAGGCGTTGAAGGTGGTTCTTTATCAGTTACTACAAATGGGTTAGCATAAGTGTTATCTATCTCTGAGATGACTTCTCTTTTCATGAATGGAATCAGAAGCGGTATCTTTATAATATAAATAATAGGATTAATATATATGGCTGTAATTGGATTCTGAGGATGCTAAGGCCTTGAGTTATAAGATATTTCCCCAATACTTGTCCTATATATTGGCTATATCCAATAAGGCACTTTGATGGCGTGTCCTATTTTAAAGCATCACTTAATGTGGTTGATAAATTTTTCTATTTTTGTTATGTAATTAATTCCTGATTGATAATATAATTGCATCATATAAGGTATTTTCTTAAGGGTATTAAGTGTATGATTTTATAGTATAAAAGCAACCAGAAAGGTCAGGAATTTTCAATCACAGTGTAGAATGAGGTGTGGGAGGGCTTGTTTTTTATTACCTTGACTTTGATTTAAAGTAGTCATTTTCATTTCATGCATAATAGGAACTTTTGTCTGGTACTAATCTGGTAAAGGCAATAGGAAAGGGTTGCCACAATTAGTCTATAAAGATTATAATACAAGATAAGTTAAGGCATGTGTAACTATAATCAATTAGTTATTTAAGGGCGCTAAGAGTTATTTTAATTCTTACGTGTGAGATTAAGGTAGGATACTAGTATGTCCATTTGTTTTTATTTTATTTGAGGTGGGCCGACCTGAGGATAATACCACACCAATAAAGGAATAAAAATTAATGGAAAAGGAGGATAAACCCAGAAAACCTCCATGCGTGGCATATGATAGGCCAGGAAATCCATGGACCGCCTTGATATTTGCTATCTCAGTTAAGGGCATTGGTGCGCAACGCCAACACAGCCATATATGTCTCCTACCCAAAGTTCATCTACTGGGATCAAACTCAGAGAGGCAGTAATAGAGGATCCATATTCTATTATTGGGGTATCCTTCCCTATTATGTCCATTTTTCTTCAAGAATTCTTTTGTTCTCAAGATGTTTTTTCTCAAAAGCATACATTTGGGCTTAAAAGTTTCTGATTAGATATAAAACATTAGATTAAGATCTAAAAAATCTCCTATTGTCAGCTTCCATGTTGGTGATGAACTGATATTTATTGAGCTTGTTGGTGAGACGCTGAACAGTGGTTTTTAATGCTCTTGTTTTTGTATCCCCTTATAGTTGATTAATCTTCTTAATGATGCTAGATGGAATAGCGGGAACAATGGTGTTTTACTTGGCGTTTAGTTTCCCAATGTAATAAAAAAGCTTACAATAGCTTTACTTTCAGTTGATTGATGCGTTCTCCTTCATTAAATAGTGTTAGAGACATCAGTACTTTGTTGGATTTGAGCTAATACCTCTAGGGTTTTTAGGCCTTGATTTGTTTTATCTATAAACTGTATATCCTGGTGGTGCGCGGACAGGTCATGTATCAACTAGTGAGTTTGTACAATTGCGGCTTGGGGGTTGAGACTTTTGGACTGGTTGTATAGCTAAGAAAGCGTTGGCTTTAATAGAGGCTCATCTTGGTGTGCTTTATAGCTGAGCAAAAGTCCTTGTGAATTATAGATCCTGAGTGTATTTTACCTCAGGTAAGTCCCTCATAACAGCGCTTAAAGGTCTAGTATACTCAATGAGTTTTTTAGGATATATCTGGCTTTCTGAAGGGCCAATAGATCCTATGGGCTTAAAGACGTCTGCTAGATTGTGCTGTTCTCTTTAACTATCAATTGTTTCCTGATAGGAGATTCTTTTTTCAGTCATGTAAACCATTATGCAATAATGTGTTTGTGATTTGTTGTTTGGAGGTTCTTAGTGCCTCCTGTAGTGAGCACTAGTTGTTAGGTTTTTTCTTAGTAACTACTCATTTTGTTTTAAATTATGAAAACCTAGAAATAATATTAGCAATAGGCTTACCACGTTAACAATATCTTAGGATTTGTGTCCAAAGACGTCACCAATTAACAAGTAAATGACAAATACTTTCATAAATAAAGCCTTTATAGGTTGAGTTAAATAGTAGTTAATATGCTTTAATAATAAAAGGTACAAAAGTTTGATACAAAAGAATATGACTATAGTAATTAATGTAGTATAGGGTGGCAATTTTCATATATGATAATAAAACAGTTTTATGAAAGGGAATAGGTCACACTTGCAGTAAGATGAACATGTTGGCCATGCGTTAATTGGTTGCTTATATATATATGGATTGTTTAGAAGTCCTTATCATAAATAATACTTTATTCTTATGTTGATACAGCATTATGGCTGGCAAGTTGAAGGAATGAATAGCTACATGCTGATCCAATATGATGTTATTTGACATAAAAAATAGCACTTTGTTGGAGGTGCATAGAAATTGAGCTGTATTAAAAACAGAGTTATGCGTTATGGGTTAGATCATAACATTTAAAATTAAAAGTACAGACTATTGATTATTGATAATTATTTTTTATTAAAAAACTACTTTGTAAGAGACCCTTTGTATCAAGCTAAATCAGTCATATAGTTTTATATACAAGTTGATTCCCCTTCAAGGCTAAAAAGGATTATACCATAAGCAGCACTTAGACTAGATTAATAGTAGATGTGGGCTGATTATATGTGAATTTTGTATATCTAATAGGTTTTTTATATTTACAACCTTAAGATTAAATTAGCTGCGGTGAATATGCTGGGATGGTCAGCTCACCAAAATTCTTATTGTAAGAGCAGATATTGGTATAATTAACATTTTATACAAGGCTACAATAAAAAGTTAATTTTAGAAAATAAAAGAGATAGAAAGTTTAAAATGCATACATAATTCAAATATACTTTGCAAAAAAGAAAGTAGCTTTGTAGTAAGCTATTGTAAGATATCAATAAGCCTAATTTAAAATATGAAAGTCTTAATATCAGGGCACAACATGCATTCATATATAACAATTATAATTTGTAACAATAAGCATATTGATTTGCAACACAAGGGAAATACATTATGTTACATCATTAAAGAAAACATAGAGGTCATGGTAAATTATATAACAGTGTCTAATGACATAAAACAATTATGCACATCTTATATACTCTCAATGGAGATATAAATAGAATAGAATTATGTTATACCAGGATTCCTAATATCTGGCATTAGATTTCTATTCCTTAAAATTATACTAAAATAAAGTTTGAGCTTCATTCACTATAACCATTATATTATCTAGTACCTTTTTAATCTATGATGCAAAAATTATACTCAATATTTCACATATTCTATGATTTTGGCTAAAATCCCTATAGAGAAAATTTATAGTGACAGATATTTAGGTTAATTCTACAATAAAAAAGAAGCCATAATACAAATAGTTTTTTTTTCAAAAACTAGCTTGCAATAAACGTTTATAAAATGCAATAAAGTAAAATTCTAAAAAACCCATTCTTACTTTTCTGTCTCATTGCAAACACTTTTGCAACCCATTCAATTCAAGACTAAATCTAGTTTGATAATCTCATAGAGGGGATTAGTCTGCGCCCATGTCTGGGAGCAGTTGGGCAAGCAAGGCAAGAGGAGCAGGCGGAAGGCCCGCGGCCTCTAACGTTTGAAAACGCCCTGGAGAATCCGGCGGAATAGAAAAAAATCTAAAAAAACTGGCGGTCACAATTTCCCCAGAGATACTCGTGTGGCAAGCACAATGCAACCAGTACATCAACACGCCACATTCCCAGCCACTTTCATCGGTGGAATTTGGAGTCTGTGTGTATCTGGACATCCAAAAACAGCCCTATGGGAAAAATTTTGTGAAGATGTACACAAAATTTTCCCAACTGCGGTGTACGTTGCACCTCACTACATGTCGCGCAGTTGGCTGGACCTAGGTCTTGAAAGCAAAATAGCAGCAGATGAGGCTGCAGCAATGCGCATAGTGGTCAACCTCCCTGAAGGGCAACGGGTTGTTGAAACTAAATGCACCAGATGGACAAAATCAAACCAAATTTTCCTCACGTTTGACTTTTTTGCCTACTACGGTAAAACGTGACATTTTGGAGCAACACCTGAAAGATGGTCTCGCCATATATGGCGAAATACAATCTTTCAAAATGCAACATTTCACGCTGATGCCACACCTGGGCACCAGCAAAGCCATCGCAGTTCTGACCCCAACTGAGGAGATCGCAAAGGACCTAACCCAGATCCCGCACTCCATCTTTATTGACATCACAGGGCACACCACCCACCCATTCCAGGTAACTGTGGACAGCGCGCCCCCCATTTGCACCCACTGTGACGCGTTCAGCCATAAGGCACATGTGTGCCCCATCAAAGAGGGTGTTACATTCCAAGAGCACCCCTCAGCGGCCATGGCCAGTGGAGAGGCGCACTATGAACCAACTGCAAGCACCAAGGAGGCTTTCCCGTGGGGAGCACAAGGCTGCTACCTATTGGTAAAGCTCATCTCCCCGCAGGAGTGGAAGAAGGCCAAGCAGGCCCATAGGACTGCGGCCAAGGAAGCAGCCAAGGTCACCACCACCATCCCACACTCACAACGCCAGGAGGACATGGAGACCTTCGTGGCAGAAGCAACTCGGGAATCCATCACCCAATCAGATTGGGAGGCCCATGCTGAATGGGCCACTCAATCTGAGGATCCGATGGGAAATTTGATCTCACCCAATCGCTGCACCCAAGCCCCAGTTGAAACTGACTTGGGACCTATCCCAACCAAAAAAATTTTTTTTGCCCCATTCAACGGTGCACTGAACTTATCCGCACCGCAAAAAATTTGTCCGACGTCGGGAAAACAAAAAGTGAAGGCCAAAGCCAACGTGACTCTTTCTGCAAAAATTAACAAAAACCCCAATAGCGTTGCTGCTAATACCCGCGCTGCTGTGAAAGCCCGTGGGGACCTGGAAGAGGCTGGTGGGCCAGGGGGCCCACCCCCTCGCACCTAAGGTGCAATGGGGGAAACCTTCACTCTAGGGACGCTGAATATCACCGGACTCAAGGCCTCCCTGTCCCGGGTTAGGAAACTGAGTTTTTTACAAAACAATCTACCTGTGGATATCCTGGCCATCCAGGAAACCCACTGTCCATGAGGTTCCGAGGAAGCTTGGAAAACAATGCTCCTACCATCCCTATCCTTTTGGTCAAAGCACTGTGGGGTGCTAATTTGGAAAAACAATTTTTTCAAATTTACATCTTCAAAAACATTCCTAAATGACCGAGTGCTTGTTGTCACCTTCCCATATGCCGATGTTGCACACACAATTGTCAACATTTACACCCCAAACAGTGTACAAGAGCGTCAGGAATTTTTCTTGTTGGTCAAATCCCTCCTGTTACCCCCCAATTCTTTCCTAATTGGTGACATGAACTGTTGGCTAACCTCACCAATGGACCGGTGGCCACCCTCACCCCACGCCCCACAGGGTCACATAGAACTACGTGTTCTAAAAGCCACCCTTGGGTTAATGGATGCGCTGCCGCAACATGCCCCACTGCTCAAAAACATGATGCGTCCCCACATCCACAACAGCCAATTAAGGTCCATGACCCGCATCAACCTTATTCTAGCACTGGCGAAATTCCAACCCCACATCTCCCACTTCAAAACAACAAAAATGGAATTCTCTGACCACCGACTGGTCTTGATAACATACCACTTACCCATCACAGTTGCAAAGGCCCCACATTGGTGCAAAATCCGCTCCCCAGAGCTCGCATCGCCAGGATTTTCCACATGGGTGGAAGAGGCAACTTTGGCAAAGTCATTTGTTGCACCGTTTTGCGTGGACCCCATTTCCACATGGGCAACTTTCAAAGAAGACACCATCCGCCACTATCGCCATCTCTCATCCAGATGCTCATGAGCCACATTGGCGGTTATATCGCGTGTGCTGGTGGAATTGGCCCACTTGGAGTCCAACATTCCAGCCTCAGGATATAGCCCTGCATGGGGCCAGAAGTGGGTGGAGGCAGCAGCCCACCTCAACGCACTTGAAAGGCAATACAAACATCGGGTTTTTGTCCAATACAGGGCCACACGCATCACTAAAGGTGACAAGTGCACCGCATACTTCTTCAAAAAATTTTTGTACCATGCCAGAGCATGGCCTGCACACAGGTGCAAAGATCGGATAATTCTATTGTGGACACACCGGCTGAAGTGGCAATCAAAACGCAAAGATATTACTCCAAGTTATACCAAGCCGAACCAATTCAGCCGGCCAAAATGGCAGAATTTCTTGACAGAGCTCATATCCGCACCATTTTCCAATACCCAGAAATAATGAATTTAATTACTCTGAACAAATTATGGACTACCATTCGCGGTGCATCAAACCGAAAATGCCCAGGCCCAGATGGCATTCCATATGAGTTCTACAAAAAATATTTTAAATATATATCCCCATTGCTGCTAGCCTCACTCAACCAAAGCCTGTTGGAAACGCGCCTCCTACCAGGAGGACATGAGGCCTTTACAGTCACACTCTTCAAGAAAGGGGATAGGCTAGACTTAGCCAACTGGCGCCCCATTTCTCTAACAAACACAGACACCAAAATTTTAACAAAAATCATGGCTAACCATTTAGGGACTGTAGCATCTGCCACCATCTCTCCAGAACAATTCGGTTTCATCCCCAGAAGGTCGATTTGGGATAACGTGCACTCTGTGGCTAATGTGTGTCAGTCCACAGCCTCTGGGGCACTTGTATTCTTGGACCAACAAAAGGCCTATGATAGAGTAAACTGGGGATACCTTAGGGCCTGCCTCCAACAATTCCGCCTACCTCCCCACTTCATTAACTGGGTGATGCTGCTCACGGAATCTGCAACAATGGCAGTGCGCGGCCCAGGTTTCCTAACGGAAGTAGTCCATCCTCAAAGGGGCCTGCGACAAGGGGACCCCCTGAGCCCACTCTTATACAACTTCAGCCTTGACCCACTACTGCGAAATGTGAATGCCCAACTCACTGGGTCCATGTGCCAGGCCAAACCCCAGTCAAGATGATGGCATTTGCTGATGATTGCGTGGTGGGGGTGTCTAATAACAAAGATGCACGCGCGCTTGAAGCCCTCATCCAGGAATATTCCCGGGTAAGCAACGCGGCACTGAACGCCTCCAAAACCAAAATCATCCTCCTTGGTCAGTTTCGGAACTGCTGGGCCCCAGCAAGTAGTTCCCAACCTGGCCCATCTGCTCGCCCACATCCACGCCTTACTAACTCAAAATACACCGCTCCACTGGTGCTCCCCTTTGTGCCACGACCTACCATAGGACTGGTACGCCATCTGGGCGTGTGGTTGGAGGCAGGTGGATACGCGTCAGCAGTAATGGAGTGCCATATAATGGACAACGTGACGAAGCGAATCGCCTCTCTCAGAGCCCACCCTACTACCCTCACTGGCAGGGTTGTTCTTGCCAACTCTATGCTCCTATCCAAAGTCTGGTTCAGAGCCCATGCCATCCCCTTCTCCCCAAGCTTCTTCAGATCCCTGTATGCTTTGCTACAAGGTTGGCTTTGGTCAGGCCGCCCTCCACCAGTACGGCTAGAGGTCATGTTTGGCCCTCATCATCAAGGTGGCATGGGCCTACTTGACTTCAAAGCCCATGCCGCCAAGATCCTGGGCACCTGGATTGCGGCCATCACTGCTCCTACACTCCCATCCCAACACTGGTCCCGCGCGGCCCGCTCCAACTTCTCCTGAGCCGTGGGCCTCAACAATCCATCAAACCCCCACTCCCTGATGAAATACCTCGCATCACACACATCAGCCACAGGTCCTCACGGGACCAAAACTCACTACAAACGAATCCTACTCTCCATGCGAAGCGCAGAGTGGAGAATTCTTATTAGTGGACATACAACCCAAAGAGGCCACCCCTCTCCTCAGTTCACACAAGAGGTACAGGGGCTGCCCATCCATGATGGCGTGATCCCCATTCGACCCCAAGTCCTATCCAGGGTGGACTACCTGGACATGATGGACATCCCTTATTCCACTGAGACCCAAAAGGCTATCTGGAAATACGCACACCATCCTCTGTTGCAGCCTCAAGTCCGCTCCCATGTGTGGCGCTGCCTGAGGCGGGAGTATCATACAGCTGAGCGCTCTAATGCTTTACACTCATCCTGTGTCGTGTGTGGCCAGTATGGAACGCTGTTTCACCGCCTGGAGAAGTGCCCCACCTCTAAAGTAATATGGCGCGAAGTCCAACGTCTGCTAGGCCAGGATCAAACACATCCCTTCAGTCTGTCAAGAGATATGTTTGCTTCATCAATGGCCTCCCCCTCCCACCCTCCCTTCGTGCTCTGGTGGTTGCAATCGCCATGTGGACTATCCACACGATAGTCTTGGATGCCATCGCCAGATCCATACCCACCCTCCCTGAAGCTGTCCACAGATTCCGGTCTCATTTGGTGGATCACTTTCAAGCATGGATGTTTGGATATCTCCCACCACATCGCCGACAGCTGGTCTCCTCCTGGTTCCCAGTCTGGTTCATCAAATCAGACCCCTTCCTCCACACGTGCTCAAAAGTGGCTACGCCCCCTACACACGTTCCCTCCCCTTCCCATAAGTGGCGTTCCCGCTGGCAACAAGAGATAGCATCGCTTCTCTGGGGTGCCTCCCCTGGTACTAAGTTTTGTCTCGTCTGAGTCATATTTGGAAGTGTCCGTCCCATGGTCGGCCTTCCCCGCAATAAATTTAAAATCAAAATTAAAAAACCCATTCTTTATTTAAACTTGAAGGTAGTTATATAGTGTGAGATGATTACATTTTAGAATGACAAAATAATTAGAGCATCTAAGAGTAACTATATCTAAATATTAGTTATAAATCCCTAAATAAGAATTTATATATAATTTTTAGCAACTGTCATAAAAAAGTGTTTAAAATAATCGTTGAAAACCCTACATAAGTCTAAACCACTAATTCAATATAACTTTTTTTATTGATTAAATATATTATACCATAAGCACCTGTACCCAATTTTAAATAAATTGTCTTTCTCTCAAATATTATAACTCTAGAAATTATCTAAACAGAGAAAACTTTTAGTAAAAATATCATATTAAACAGGCTATTGTATTCTTTAAAAGTTCCTAATAGCTTGTAATTATATATATAAAAATTTCTATATATAAACTTGGAATAACAAAACATGACAATAGCACTATATTTTACATTTTCAATTTGATTTATTCGAGGTATGCCAACCAGGGGATGGACAGTACCAAACACAACACTCAAAATGACAGAAAACTACTAACCAGGTGGGAAGCAGAAACTGCTAACCCACCATAGCAGAGGGTGAGGAGGAGTTGGGGGTTGGTTTTCAGAAAGACCCACCTCAATCAAGAGATGTTGGTTACAGTACCAGATCAGAGCAGAGAGCCAGGGCTTTGGGGCATCCGCATAGTGGGGGTTAAGGTCAGCGTAGTAGGAGTTTTCCACTTCTGCATCAAAATATTGATGGGAAAGTGTTTCAACAAAAGCTGCGAGGAGAACTTCAGCTTCTTTGTGGGCTTCAGGAAGTTGGGTGAAAAGGGAGATACTGTGGCGGGTGATTTTGGCTGAGGGGTTGAATGAAGCAAGCGTTGCGACATTCATAACAGCAACTTCAGCATCATCAAATAGTTTTGAGATGTCACTGCAGGCAGATTCAGGTAAGTTGGGGGGAAGAAGAGGGTGGGCAGGCCATGCTGGAGCTGAGCCACTGACTGGGCCACCGCGGTGCATAGTTTTGGGCACTGAGGAGAGGCCACCGCAGCTAAGGCAAGCTGGTGGTCACTTCAGAAGGGGGCTGTATTGGGTAGAGGAGCAAAATGGCGAGGGGTAGGGGTTTCATCAAAGTCAGGAAGGAAAAATTCTGCCCAACCATAATCGCCTTGGCAGAGAGGTTGACCTGTATGCTTACTAATGAGGACATTACCTGATTCGTCAGTCTCAGCCAATAGATCCCATGGATTTTGGTTCACTGGAATAGTGGCGTTCAAATTTAGATGGGTGGGATTGGGCGAATGGGCAGCTGCTTGGGTGCCAATGGTGATCCAAGCATTGCTCTGATTGGCTGGGGTAGATTTAGGTGGGAGAGTGAGGATGGAGGTTTTGGGGGGGGGCTGATTTTCCATGTGGGCCCACTGAACGAGATTGGAGGTGGGAGGGGCAGCAAAGCGCCCCATACTGAACCTCCAGAGGGGGGCTCAGAAGCCATAGCAGCGGACTTGGCCTGAGGGCATGCTCTTTTTGCATGGTTGAGGCCAAAGCAGAGGGAAAAAATCTGCCTACCATTATTGACCCAAGCCCAAAAGAAATGATCAGGCGCTGTAGCCACACTAGCGCGGGGTGGGATTGTTGGGTTATGGTTGGGTGGTGTGGTATGATGGTGGTTGTTGCACGAAGAGCAGCAAGGCACTCCACACCAGATGTAATGGCAAAGATGAGGTTGGGCTGAGTGCCATAAGCCATGAGCCCCGCGACCAACTGGTCATACAAAACCTGGGGTGGAAGGTGGGATGTGAGATTTGCAAAGGATACCACCAGCGTGGTGTCTGAAGGGAGACGAGTATGGGTTATGGGAATGGGTTTTTTTAGAAATTAGAGGAGTTTGTGCTGCCGCTTCAGCATCCTCCTCAGATTGGAACCCAACGTCAAAGTAGCCCTTAAAAGGGCAGAAGTCTATAAAGCCAGCTGGCGCAAAGGCCGCAGTGGCTAGGTCAATAATTTCCTTATTGACATATGGGGACAAACGCCCATAGTCCACTCTAAGGCAATAGTGAATGGCAGAGCGAGGGAGGGCGAGAGGATGGGGGCGAGAAGGGTGGATGCGCGCCAGGAGGAGCGCTAAGTCCCGTGGGGGGACAAAACGGTTGGAAGCAGTGGGGGGCTGTTTGAGCCACTATATTTAACATTTTATCATCAGATAAAATTTAATGCTAGCCTACAAAGTAGTAAAGAAATTTTCTTAAATTGGTAGGATATAAATAAACAAAAACTATCTATACTAACTCAAAATACTTTTAACTATAAAATAATTTTCACATTCCATCAGAGATTATATATTCCTAAATACATTTTATTATAAGGTTTCTGATAAGTGACTTAAATGACTATACTATCCAGATATAATTTCATGAAGGGAATAAATGTCTACAATACTTAGAAGGATACCTATTTTATAATCACAAGAAAAGATAACATAGCAAAAGAGAAGGCTTCATCTATATAATTTGTAAAATATTGCTTTATGATTATTAATATTAAGTTTACAATAACTATGAGTTTATATAAACCACCGGGTAGTATAATAAATTTAGTTTCAAAAATTTAAAATATTGATAAATAAATGAATTTTTCTTTAATCATTCTTAATATTCTTTTAATCACATACTAAAAAACCATATTCAATTATAGGGGCTTAAAGCTAATTAGTGCTTATCCAACAACTTAATCATACTAAAAAGCAAATTTTAAAGCAATTTAGAAATTAAATTCTAAGTTGTACATTTGAAACACCACCCACCACAAATTTACTCAGCTCCACCGCCTCATGCACTAGTATGGGGCAGAGGTGCATCGCCCCCTAGAATTTTTGCCCTATGGTAAAAGAATTCAAAGTATTTTGTCTATTTCATAAAAATTAAACAGTTGTTATGTGCCACTGAGGGACTTAGCTCTCCACCTATTGCATGTTTGCCTAATTTACCCCAGCTCTCTCACCCTCACTTGCTCCAATAATTGCTTTTTCCTAAGAGTTAACTATGGGAGATGGTTCTCATATGCCATTAAAGTAATAATCAATCTTGCCACTGCCACTTTTCACCAGCTGGCTTTATTGACTTCCGCCATTTAAAGGGTACTTTGACGTCAGTTTCCCATCTGAGGAGGACGCTTCTGAACTGGAAATGAATCAAATATATATACTAATTCTCATGACCTGCACTTGCTTTCCACTGACACGACAATGGTTGTGAACTCAACCAACCTCTCTTCACACCTAACACCCCAAGTAATATACAAGGAACTAATGTTAAGGATTTTAGTATATTTACAAAGCCCATACTCCACAAAAAAGTTCCTAGAAGCGAGGAGCTCCTTGCAGCCCCATGTGCTACCACTACTGTTGGGCTTTGCACTAGGTTAGATGAAGTCTTGACTTATTATTCTTGAATTATTTTTTGTTTTCCTCAACTTTTTAGCTTACACTAATTATTTTTTTATCATTTGATGCTTTCTCAGACCTAAGGCCCAAAACATTACCCTTTTATTTTAAATTAACATTTTCTTGGGCCTTAGTCCTAAAACATTATTATACATTGATCAATGGTATATTGGACCTAAGCCAAAATATTACTATGAATATAACAATAATGTTTTATTGGGTAAACCCAAAAATCAACAACTCTATCTTTTTTGCACTAAGAAATTTTCACTTTAACACTGAGCTTTATACCAAATGTATCTGGATAAATCTCCGTGATTAGTGCCCACTGGCTGATGAATTAGCAAATAAAACATAAACCAACATGTTGGGACCATCTTGTACTAAAAAAACATAAACCATCATAAAGTTTATTCTGATACTAGAAAAGAGGTTGTGCCTTAATGTTACTCTTCTATTCACCACAGTGACAACCATATGCTACCTATTCTATCTTACTATCTGTTGGCTTTCTAATGGAAGATAACCAAAACCACTTAATTGTGTTACCAAATTTATCTAGTCCAGCCTTCCATATAAATCATGATCTACTCCAATCCTGGGACCTGGGCTGTGCCATCAACTCCCACATTTCTGAATCTCATTCCACCTTCACACTTGGTATGCATTATCCCTCATCATATGTAGTATTCATATCATTTATTTTATTCTTAGTTTTTTCTGGTACTTTTCAAAAGTAACATTCATTTCATAAAATTTTTTTACCTTACTTATAATTATTTCATTAGAAAGTTCTCTTGAAACCAATGAGTTTTTAAACAGTAGTTTAATACTAGTTATATTTAATAATAAGCCAACAAACATACTAACATTGTGAGCCTCAAAGGACTGTCGTTTGTATTGGTTCGCGCCACTGATAAAAAGACTGCTGGACCAAAAACTGGTGATCACTGCCAGGTCCTCTATGAGTCGAATTACAAGTCCCAATGTAACTAGGATTATTGAAGAGATGGCTTTTGACCAATTTGGTTTCTCTACTAAAACAAAAACTTTCCAATAAACACTATTAAAGATATGGTGAATGTTCACCAACGCAAATTCATAAACCCCATTTTTAGTATGTCTATTAAAGAAACCATTGAAAAATTGTATTATGCACTAGCAAAAAATGAAAGGGATAACAGAAAAGCTGAGCTGCATAGTAGAATGGATGTGTAATTATTGCTTCAGCAAAAGCGGCTCCTAGTATTTACTAACTAAACATATGATATTGCAAAATAGATTTTAGACAAGGTCATTTTTGAGTGAGAGCTTTTAAGAGGCACCTGAGTAACTAGATGACGCCATAATTGAGATTTAAAATACTTTTATCAAAACACTAGTTAAGGTTAGAAGATGCGCCACTAAAAGTATCCTATGACAGATGAGATCTAAAATATGCTAGTCACACTTGAGATTTTTACAGCTGAAGAAATATCTATCTACAAAGACCAGAAAGAATCAAAGAGTAAATAAACCAAACGCCCACACACTTGTATCATTTCCTAGTACTTAGGCTCCTTACTGTTCAAACAACGAAATTGGAGCAGCCAAACCAAATTCCTCCGCGCCTCTCTCATTTCCTGACACCAAGGTTCCTCACTGTTCCAATAATAGAACAACTCAAAAGCCTCAGAATTCTCCATTTCCCTGTGCTGACACTCCTTGCAGTTTTTTTCAGTGAAACAAAAAAAACTCAAATGCCACAGCGCCCTTTCAAATTCCCTTTTCTGGCACTCCTTGCTGTTTCAACAATAGAAACAGTTAACTTAAAAGGCATTGACACTTACCTCGTTTTTCTTCACTGATGCCCTTGCTGCTCTGACACTGAAATTTAAGACATTCAAAACCCATTTTTGTCCAGCCTCCAATATATTTATTCCAGAATATTTTCTTTATAAATTTATTTTCTACTAATTTTTAAAGATTATTGTTTGTGCTAAAATTCAACCCTATTCAATCAATTTGTGGTTAGGCTAAGAAATTATTACCAAGCTGTCTTTTTAAATTAAACAAAAGCTGTGCCCAAAGTTTTGCCTTTGCCAGTCTATCAGTTAAAAAAGCGACTGCGGTATTTTCTTTCTTGATGGTTTATTGGATTTGCCAACCTGACGCCTCCTGAATTAAGCTTATACTTACCTATCAATGCAGCAAATTTCTATCTGTCAATTAAGGACAAATTTGAACCCCCTGTTCACTACTTTGAGTTAAAGCAAGGCCATAATCACAATTTCCATGCCCTAATGTTTGTGGAGGTCTGTATTGACTTGCCAGTTGCACTCTTTACCATCCCCTCTGATCTGCTGATGGCTAACTTTAAAAAATCTTGCTGCATCTCATCAACTATCCCATTCCTCAATGAGTGCAACGCTGATTTTGACCACCTGGTTTTCATGATGAAAACTCATCTCATGCACCCCTCATTAGAATCCAGTTTTAGGCTACCATCAGCAAGGCTAAGGAGCTGCATGGGGCATATTAAGGTGAAACCTCTAAAGTTGATCATGTTCAGGGGAGCCCATACCTATCCAACAACCTGGTGATGTTATCACCAGTTTGTTACCTGCATTCTCCACTGACATGACTTGCTGGAAGATTCTCTTGCCATCAGTATTTCCAAAGTGGTAGTTGGGGCTCTAACAATAGTTGTCAAGCTCTGCATTTTTGAAATTATCCAGGATGCCCCCAAAATTATGAGGCATGCTAAGCGCACTATTTTTAACAATGAAAATATTAATTATGTTATATAGGTGCAAAGAGTCAAAGCTAACTATGCAACCCCAAACTTTTATGCCAACCCAATTTTGGGATTTGTTGATTTCATTGAAGGTTGGGACCTTCAAAGGCTACTCAGATATATAGTCAAATGTAGCTCAAGCGGAAACCTTTTAGGGATGCAGTGTTACTAAGACAATCTCTTAATAGAGAAATTTGTTGAGGCTACTCTGTTATCTCCAAAAAAGGCAAGATTAATGTAAAAGCAGGCGGGAAAAACTTTAGTATATTAACTAGGCAAAACTGAATTTACCTTTAATAGTCAAAATTTAAGGATATTCATAAGTCTATGAGAGACTTGGGATTGCTTAGGATAGACCTTGTGAGAGAATTGGGATTAAGTGGGTAAGTAGATCTCCAGATTGGAGTGGTAGAATGCATAGGCTTTTAGCGTACTCAGCCCTTCTAGGTCGCAGTGGCATTTTCTAGTTACCTATGAAAGGCAAGATCTTTACCAAGTAAATCAGCGCCTTTGTCAGGTAAATTGGCGGATTCAGGTAGGGTATGGGATTATGAACACTTTTCAGGAGCTCATTATCCTTATAAAATTTGATATCTCTCAAAATAGATCATCACCACTAGTCATATTGAAAAACCAATATGCATTCGAATTTTGCCTATATCATTGCATTTCCATCATACCCAACAATGTTCCCCTCAAGACCTTTAGAAGAGGGACAAAACTACAGAGAAATCTGGCATGAAATTGATTAATGACAGAGCCTGATTTGACAGAGGCAATTGAATATTCAGGTCCTCGTCAATAGATTACTCAATAAGGGCCTGACTATAAAGTGTCAAGTTTGTGGACCCATCTTCCAGGTTGGTGATGGTAGAACAGGACGAGGTCTCCCATTTGATATTCAAGCAAAATCGGTTTCTGGGAATAGGATCATTAAGCTTCTTGTGAAGTTATACTTTCCAATGGCCTTTGCAGCTAAAGCTTTTAGCCATAACAGTTCAGCCAGCCTTCACAATGCGAGATTGGTAGTATCAGGCGTAGAGGTTTCTAAGTAGGCTGTCCACTTGAGGGCAGAATTGGTTCTCACCCATAAAGGGCAAAATAAGTGACACCTGGATTTTTGATGGCAACTAGCATGGTACACTATTAAAGCCACGGGCAGGTAATCATTCCATAACGAAGGGTAAGATTTTGCTATCTTTTAAGAGATGGGGACTAGCGTGCTATTCGCCCATTTTAGAGCCCCATTAATAGCAGGATGGTAGGGTGCTGTAAAAGAGTGAAAGGTACATCAGTGAATTGAGATTGGAGACTACTTGTGAAATGAAGTTGATACCTTTAAAAGAGAGCAGCAACTTGGGACTACAGTGGCGAGTAAATATTTGTTTTTTTTTAGTACTAGATGGTCACGAGTAAATATTTGTTTTAGTAAAAAGGAGGCGGTCCCTTAGTAGGTGAGAGAGACAAAAGATTTGGCCTCCACCCATTTCATAGAGTTGTCAACTGCTAAGATGATATAGCAATGACCATACATCGCCATAGGCAAGGTACCAATAAAATTGATACTAACAGTGGTGAACAGGGTCATGGAACTTGCGACCTGGTGTTATATCAAATTTTGGAGGCTTCTGGTTAGCACATGTGAAGCAGGTATCAATGACGTCTTGGATAGACTCAATCATCCCAACCCAACAACAATGTTCTTTCAGCCATTAGTGGTTCTTCTTACCGCGCCATGGCCTACAGTTTCATGCACCTCCAGGGCAGACTTCTTTCTTGTGGAAGTTCAGACATACAGTAGCCAAGACGTCCCAACATTATTATGCAATAGTCCATTCTCAATCTGAGTATGTTCAGTCATTTTCATTAATTGGTGTTGGATCCATGAAGCTTCTCAACTCCAATCTTCCAGTCTCACATTAAAGTTGGTGATCTGATCCTCATCAGAATCATAGAGAGTTAGTATGGGAAGCTGGTATAGTCCGTCAGCGTTTTGATGTACCATGTCATCAAAGTGGATAATTGAGAAATTGTAATTCTGCAGTTTAAGAGCCCATCGGGAAAATCATCCATCAGGATTTTCACCTGTTGTAGTCACAGTAGAGAGGAATGATCCATCACTATAGTGAAATAATTTCTCATAAAGGAAGGGATTAAAGCGTTTGATGGCCATAAGGACAGCCAGACGCTCACGTTCAGTTACACTGTAGTTACTTTTCAACCAAGTTAAAGTCTTACTGAAGTAAGTAATAGGGTGATTAACTTAATTAATATCGAACTGAGCCATTATAGCCCCACAGTCACGTCTCTAGTATCAGTAAAGAGGATCAGAGGTCTGTCAAAATTGGGGTGCACTAATCTTGTAGCGGTATCAAGAGCCTTTCTTGGAACATCAAAAGCCTGTTTTTAGGGTTATTTTCATTGGAATGGGACCTCTTTAGAAGTAGATAGGGTAACAGTTCAGAAAAATCAGTAAAGTAAGGAATAAAATGTCAGTAATAACCAATCAATCCATGAAAGACCTGTATATCAAATAACTGCTCTATCTAGTCATTTTTCAATAGTAATCACTTTGTCTGGTAGTGGCGAGATTCACTCTTGGTTGACCTTAGCCCAAGGAACTCTGTCAGCCTGGAAGAACAGGCATTTGGCGGGATTCAACTTCAGTGAAGCAGACAAAGATAATCAAAAACGTCCTTTAGATGAGCTAGATTATGATCAAACGTCCAGGAGAATATCGTCACATTGTTCAAATAACCAGGTTACACAACATCTTCAAATTTTTACCAGTAGGCAATACATTGCTCTTTGAAACGTGGCCAGAGCATTGAATAGTTCTTGAGGCATATGAGTGGGATCAAATAGCCCTTGGCTCACTATAAGAGCACACTTCTACCTATCCTCTGACGCAAGCTAAGTCTGCCAATATCCACTTCCAAAATCCATTGCTAAAAAACTGAAATCCAACTAAAAAGTTGTAAGGAATCATCAATCTGGGGTAGATGGTAACTGTCTTTTTGAGTGATGGCATTCAGTCAACTGTAATTTATTACTACCTGGTGACCCCAGCAGTATTCCTTACAAGCAGTAACGGTGAGGCCCAATGACCTTGAGACAGTTTTTAAAATCTGGTATCTAAGAGTTTCTTTAGTTTGTTAAAAACATGGGATTCTTCAATTTTAGATTTCCAGTAAGGTCAAGCGTAGATTAGAGGGGCGTCACTGGTAAGCACCATATGCTGCACACCCTTTATCATTCCAAAAATGTCTTTCCCCATGGAAAAATATTGGCATAATCCTCCATCATGGTATCCGCTTGTTGTTGCTTAAAAAGTGAGGGTTTCACCTATATCTACTTCAACTAAGGATATTGTAGCACTTTTGTCAATGTCTAAGTCACGCAACGTTTCACACCCATGGGTGGACTCAACTTGAGAAGAGTGTAGAGTCTGGACATAAGCAGCAAAATGATTTCAAGATTTTAGCATCTGTTTATCCATAAAGTTAGCCACCAAGATAGTTAAAGGGCCCTGGTAAGCCGGTTACAGC
Organism: Massospora cicadina; assembly: GCA_022478985.1. Classification (NCBI taxonomy): domain Eukaryota; kingdom Fungi; phylum Entomophthoromycota; class Entomophthoromycetes; order Entomophthorales; family Entomophthoraceae; genus Massospora; species Massospora cicadina. The sequence continues at coordinate 2,595 of JAKSZP010005507.1, read as the reverse complement.
ACACCAGGGCAAGTAAGAGGCTCCAAAATAGACATATTAGGATCTCCATGAATCTCCAGTAGATGGTCTGGTGGTATGGTGGTTTGAAGCTCAGTGTACATGAGAATCTACGACTTTAAAGGTATGGTTACACAGCCAATTGTCTACAAAAGCATCCCTTAAAGGTCTTCTACACTGTGAGGTGACAATTTGGCCTTTGGTACAACTACAAAGTTTTCAAGGCGTTTGATGCAGTTTGGGTGATCTAGTAAGCAACTCCTTAACTTTATCTTTTCTTTTTCCTTAGGAATATCCTTTATGATTAAGAGGATGCAGAAAAATAAAATAGAATCTATAGGTCCTTATGGCCTATTTGTGTATTGAATTCAACCAGGAATTGTGTGCTGATAAGAAGGTCATATCCATCGTTCTCTCACACAATTGACTGGGCATGCACTACCAGGGATCCAAATCGAAGTGGCAGGGAAGAGTAGGCACACAAAGATCGAGTTTGATGCAGTCCCATGGTCTGGTAATCTACTTTGTGGTTCTGATTCAGAGCGACTTTTATCTTTTTTATTAGCTGAGAAGATATGACGTTAACTGAAGACCCAATATTGACTATGGCTAAAATCTTCACTTTATGAATAACTACTTCAAGTCATGTGATTTGATACCAAAATGAGGGATTGAGTAAATTGAACTTTCTGGAGGGAGAGAGACATAAAGAGAAGAGTAAGAAGAAGTTAAACCTTTATTTAGGATCAGCTTTTCTGGCACCTCCAATTCAACTGGCTTTAATAGAATGCAAAATATAGCGTGAAAAGCAGCATTAGATTGAGATTTTGTCATGGCATAATCACCAGAGGATGCCTTGCGCCCTAAGATGACTCTGCTTTTCCAGACTCATCAGCATGCCTTTTTAACGGGAGATTTCTTGATGGCCAAAGATTCTACAATAGTGCAAGGGTCATGACGGGGTTTAGATCTCTGGAATTGTCCAACCGCATGAATGTGGGGTTGGTTTCCTTGATAGATGGTTGCATACTTTCAATTTGGGCAACTCCATTATATATTCCTTAGTATTGAGGATATACTTGTACATCTTCTTGAATTCTGTAATAGTTTACCAGTTTTGTACTGTGATGTTACACTGAGAGAATGGCAGCAATAGCGTTGTCTAGGTTAACTTGGTCGCAAGAAGTGAGGGCCTGAGACTCATAATAAAACATTTCAGCAAATTTGACGTTGGGTTCCACACATCTAAGGTTTATTTTCATGAAAACCTGTTTATGGTTAGAAGGGGAAAGGTTTCTAAATTCCTTAGATAAGGCCATGCTTTATAACCTTCCAGGTAGTACATGTTTTGAAGTATGGCATCATGATTTCTTGTGTTGGGATTATTCCTCACATTTCCAGCCATCTAGATTACCATGGATTGCTAGGGGATAAACCTACAGCGAGTGAATTGGATATCAGTTGACCCTGATTTTGTAATTTCAATGTTCAGGGGATTTTAGGTAATTCGCCTGGTTCAGATCTGTCAGGGATCAATCCAGGTAAATGCTTAATATCTCGTTGGGCAAAGTTGCTGACAAAATTAAAAATCTGATAGTTGGCTGATGATTTACCATCAGGTGTACCAATTGGGATTATCAGGTTTCATCACTGAAAAATTTGGAATTTATGGAGCAAGTTGTGAGGCGAGTGATGCTGCCTGTAACTAGCAAATCAGTCAATTGGTTTGCAACCTGCCATAATGGGTAATAAGTACCATTACCTAAGCAGATCACTCTCCAAATATTATTGGTTTTCTGAGATCAGGTAGAAAACGTTAGGGACACGCTTTCTGACTCTTTCCATTTTAGGTCTTGAGGATGTCCAATGATGGAATCCTAACCAGGATGGGAAAGACCATCGCTGATGAGATGATAAAGAGTAATTTAATGGCAACAACTAATGCTCCATCACTGAGGCGCCAACCAAAGGTTGGGCGCTAAATTCCCTCTATAAATTCCCTTGAGAAATCACTTAATAAATAACAGAAATTTAATCAGAATTCAGACTTTAGCAAAATTCATTATTAGTTCTATTCATCTTCAAGGAAAAGATTACTGCATGCTTTAATTGGAGAATCTTTAAAAAGTATAAAGAGTAAGGATTGAGGATCCTGAGAAGAAAAGTTGATCTGAGACAGGAATTGCTACCAATTTTGTGTCACCAGAGGAAAAGCCATAAACTAAGGATCTGAGCGTGGATCAAGTTATGCGGATAAGGTTCATATTCCCTACTGAGGTTTTTAGAGTATTTCAAGGAAGAATTATGGTCAAGCGTTGGACCAGAAACTAAAGATCTATTCAAATACAGATGATATTCTTTGACTATTATCAATTGTATATCATATATCATCAGACAGCATAAGGATTACACAAAAAGACCCTGTGCAGTTGTGGGATCCACCGATGGATGCCACAAATATTTTATTAAAATGAGAGTCTTACTTTTTAATAAAAGTACAGAATAACGCTTTATTAAAGACTTTATGTTTTTTATTGCTTTAAGCGGGGCCAAACCAAGAAAGGTCCTTTTCTCATTACTAGTATTTCATATTTAAAC
>JAKSZP010005506.1:0-126466 GCA_022478985.1 Massospora cicadina | reverse complement strand
CTTGTCACTACCCAATTCACCACTATTTAATCAGTTGCATGGCACTGAGAAAATTTTTGTCAATTCCTTACTTTCCTTTCCAAATAAAACTTTACCAAAAAGCCAAAAAATTTATTTTCTTTTCCAACCGCATCCCAGATGGCATTTCCCTGGTGACCCATCGGCCTATACTCCAGATGGTCTTTACCAGCTCTTTTGTTCACTATGGCCCCCTCCATTGTCAAATGGTTTCAGCGAGTCCAATATTTTTGGCTCTACAACCCCATTATCACGAACTTCTGGCAGAAATACATGGGGATCTTATGGCCTTATGTCCATCAATTGCAAGAAAGAATCCATCTCCTTGTCACCCCCGTTGAGATGGCCTCATATGCCAAGGATATCGTCAAAACTATCACAGTAATTCCACCCCCTGCAGCTAGACCCACTGGGTTGGGAATGGGTTCAGTGTGGTTCATCGTCGGGATCCTCCTCACCTTGTTGTTGTACCACCACTTCATGGTTTCACATTTTCTGGCTCTATATCAAGTTGTTTGGTCGGCAATGCCTCTGGCATTCTGTATTGCTTTTTGGGTGCTCACGCATCCTGACTGGCAGGTCAGTCTAAACCTCTTCTGCTGTTTCCATGACAGGATGCCTCAAGGCTTGTGTAACGCCCCAGTGACACTCCAGCGGGCAATAGACATGATTTTATCAGATCTGAAGCTGTCCTGTGTCCTTGTCTATCTAGACAATATTAATGTGTTTAGCCAAACATTCACCAAACACCTACACCACCTTGAGGAAATATTTAAGTGACTGGCTTCTGCAAATCATAAAATTAAGCCAAGAAAGTTTCATTTCTTCAAAGAGAAATTAGATTATTTGGGGTTTGTAATTAACGCAGAGGGACTCAAGCCCCAAGAACAGAAGGTAGAAGCGATTAGAAAGATGTCAGTCCCTAAGAGCGTTTGGGATATTCAAATCTTTCTTGGAATGGTCAGCTACTATTGCTGATTCATTAAGGGTTTTGAAAAAATAGTTGATCCACTTTTCCATCTATTGAAGGACTTAATAAGAGTTTTGTCTGGAATGATGAGAATCAGATTGAATTTTGATGAATTGAGGAAACATTTGACAAGTCCAATTTTAAAATCTCCAAATTTTGAGAAACCGTTTATTATTCAATTGGATGTGTTGCTGATGGCAATAGGAGCCATACTTAGTCAAGTAGACGAAAATGGGGATGAACACCCCGTGGCATATGTCAGCTGAACTATGTCAAAGGCTGAAAGGAACTATACGGTTACAGAGCAAGAGTGTCTTGCAGATATATATGCCTGCAAGCAATTTTGAGTTTATATCCATGGAACACATTTCAAGGTCATAACCAATCATGCCTATCTTCATTGGCTCCATAATCTTAAAGAACCAGAAGGGAGATTAGCGTGGTGTGCTTTAAAATTGCAGGCCTATGACTTTGAGATTGAACATTGAGATAAAGAAAAAAAATCAAAATGCTGATGGGTTATCAAGGTTCCCTGTCGTTTTTGCTGTGCAAAATTGTGCAGATGACTTATTTTAGCGAATGATCCATGGAGAGTTACAATAAAAAATCAGTTAAAATCCAAAAAGCGCTGAAAAAGGCGATGGAGAAAACTGAATTTGTTAATGGCCAATTATTTTAAAATAATGGACAAAAAAGGCTTTTATTTCCAAAACCTTCAGAATGTACAGAAATTATTTGAGCTGCCCACAAGGTTGTCAGACATGGTGGGTTAAGGAAAACGTTCAAACACATCAGGCAGTACTATTATTGGGAATCTCTCTGTTATTATGTTGCCAATTATATTACCTGTTGTGTGGAGTGTCAACTTCATAAGCCACATAAGAACTTTACAAATTATTTCTTGGTGAAGCCAGGATTTGCATGTCACACAGTTTTGATCAACATTATGGGACCATTGAGTGCAAGTATAGGTGGGGTATGTTACATCATAGTAGCTATTGACCACCTTACAAGGTGGGTTAAACCCAAGCCTTAAGCTGAGCAAATGCCCTGAGTACTGCTAAATTATCTTGAAGCAGGTGATATATCAGCATGGGTGTCCCCAAGTGGTGCTAAGCAACAATGGGACAAACTTTACCTCATTTGTAATTCCACGCCTAAATGATCTAATGGGAATTAAAGGGGTGGTATCAGTACCCTATCAACCTGAAACAAATGGAGTTTTTGAATGAGTCAATGAAATGCTTGCCACTACGCTAAGAAAGTTGATCTCAGGTAAAGCATCATCCTGAGCGTCTTATTTAAGTTTGGTAACATTTGTGTACAGCATCAGTTTTCATTTGGCTATGGGAAAAACGCCGTTTTAATTATTATATGGTCATAGAACAGCATTGCCACCAATTCTCTATTCATCAGTGGATCTGACTCTGAGAATGAGTGCAGATAAATACCTATATCAGCTCACAAATATAATAGTGGATCTCCAATCTCAAGCTTATGATACTACAATCAAAAGAAGGGTTCAGGACAAAAAAGCTGATGATAATAGTCAATCCAACCTTAGAGAATTTGTAATTGGAGAACAAGTAGCCTATTATGATACACATGGGTTTGGTTACCAAAATAAGCTAGATGCATTATGGTCAGGACCATTTGAGGCTAATGCCAAAATGGCAAATGATGCCTACACAATCAAAAATGTGTCTGACGGCCATGTGATTAATAGGTTACACAGCACATTTTTTAAAAATGAATAAATAATAATAATAATATACTAAAAAAGGAAGAAAAAATAATAATAAGCAATAAAAAAGATAAAAAATAAGGTTAATAAATATATATTAAAAATTAATTAAAAAATATAGTAATAAATATATATTTTAAAGAAAGTTTAATTATATTTTTATAAAGAGAAAAAAAGAAAGAAAAAAGATATAATTAAAATATTTTTTATTTTTTATATTTAAGCCTCAGGTTGCAAATTGTGAGCACTTCTTTGATGCCTCTGGGGGAAGGGAGGTTGAACGATGATATTATGAAAGAGGCTACCAAAGTTGATCTGTGATTGGATGCTATCAAGGGTTAGAGCAACGAAAAACCAAGTTTTTTGGACCTGAGGTGAATTTTGAGTATATGCAACAATTGGAAGAGTAAATGGAATTTCCAAATTAGCAAGGCAAGAAACACTGGATCATGGGGGAAACAGCAATGCAAGAAAATGCAATCTGCAAATAAGTCCATATAATTCTATATGTCACAGGCGCTGGAAGCTGTGTACAAAGTGCTTGATGACAAGCTTCATCAAGAACACTTGCCATATAAGAGAATAACAAACAGGGAAGATGTGCGGGTGGCTGTTGAACCATGCCCCCAATTATTGCCATTAATGGGAGGTATTGCCAGATAGTCCCTGCCACTAATTAATCATGCAGGCAACAAACAGCATCTTGGAGGCAGCAGCTGCAGGCCTCCTTAAAGTTAAAAAGGAAATGAATGGTGGAAATTTGGCAAAGTGGGGAGTGAAATGGCCCATATGCAAAGTACTTGTCCTGCAAACTGAAGTGCATAAGTTGCAGTTTTTTGGTTAAACAAATTATTAAGGTCACAAGAAGCAAAAAAATGCTAAGGGCTTCAGTCAATTTCCCCCTAACTTCCTGATACAGAAGCTCAACATGCTCATTGTTACCAATTGCCAATTTGGTAGATAAGATTGTTGGTTGATAAAAATGGCTGATCTGAAAAAGAAACTTGGAGAGAATATCCAACTCAATTAGGAATGACTAATCTAAATCAAGGAAAATTGCTTCATTGGGCTTGAGAGCAACCCCTGGATTTAGAACTGATGGAGACAAGTCCAATAATGATTCAAAATCAATCTTGACAGAAGGGGAAATTGGAATTAAAGGCCAAGAATTTATTGAGGAAATGGTCAACCCTATTTCTTCTTCAAAAATAGGTACTGTTGTGGGGAGAGCAGATGAGATAACTGAAACAAGTTGACTCAGGGCAAGTGTGGTTAGCTGAGCGGGTAAAACTGCTTCCACCCCTAGTGTAGGTTTTAGGTTCAAAACCTATACTAGCTAAAAACACTCTTGGCGTGGTATATTTGTCCCAAGGTTGACCCACCTTGAATAATTTTTAAATGCCTCAATTAAATAAAAGTTGACTCAGGGCATTAGACCTAGCAGGAATGAAAAGGATACATCTTTGGGTGGTTCATGACATTGCTTAAAAAAAGGGAGGTGTCTGTTTCAGATAGATTGGCCAGGATTTGCTCATAATATGAAGTATTAGAAGAGGACATTTTTAGCTGATAATCTGGTCAAGCAGGGGGATGTGTGGGAATTTTGACCACATTATCCAGCTTGGGATTAATTAAGCTTCAATTTATTTTAATTAATGGATCACATACTTTAATTTAGCTTATTGATTAAGCTTTGGATGACAATTTAATTATGTCATCTGGGTGTCAATAATAACTGACTGAATGGTTTATCATAATTCTCATAGGATCATATCCAATGATAATTACAGTTACAATTTTGTTAGGGATTGTTGCTGAAAATTTGGAGATGAGTAGTTTGGCTTGAAATGGGCAATTACTCATGGGAAATCATTGGGTTTGGTAGCCAACATATGGGCTGATATGAATGGCAATTTAAATATGCTATTCTTCATGAATATCAGCTGGAATATTTCCCAAAATTGAACCAATATCTCTTTTTTGTCAGCTAGGCATGCTGAGACCACTGTGGTAACCACAATTTACCCCTAACACATGTCTTCCCATACTTCCGCTTATAATTATTCCCTCATTTTAATATTAATAAACACCTTAGACTGAGATAAACATTAGACCTATATCTTATATTTATTGTATCTTGTAGTTTATCTTCTTCTTGTGAAGAGAGTCCTTGTCTAAGTGTCAACGCCAGAGTGAGGCCAAAGTCACTTATTATTATCTGTCAGAGTAGGGCTGAATCTACCCATTTACCCAAACTTGACTAAGATAATTGTCTTCATACATTCAGCAAGTTTGTGTTTATTTCTGGAGTCAGTAGTTAAGTGAACCTGTGCACGAGTGAAAACCCATCAGTTTTTACACCTTGCTAGTGGTGGCTGATATCTATAAACTTGACCCTCTACAAGAATCTCTGAGGCAAGCACCTACATTGACCAATTTATTTCTACTACAACTGTCACGATTCCAATATGACTGGACAATAAGCACTAAGTCAATATGGTGGAATGGATGGAATTCGCCAAGTTGTTACAAATACAATTTATTTGAATGCCTCAAAATGATACGATATTGGGATTTTTGGGATTTGGCCAAATTGGGCGATTGTGAATCGACAAATGAATAATTGGTGGAACCAATGAGATATAGAGAAGTGAATTACAAAGCCATGAAAGAGGTACCATCCAAAGTCATTACCATACAAGCGGGATGAGATGATTGAGGAAAAAGGTTGTTAGTATTTTTAAAGTAAGTATAACAGCGAGAATCGGCTGTATTAATATAAAAAATAATAAAAGAGAGTTGAGGGAGTGAGTGCTCCATATTTATTCATTTATTTATAAGTCTATTCTGTCATGTCAAGGACAACAATTACCATATTGTTAGTCCTAATTGCTCAGTGGGTTGAACCCTGTGCAAATTCCGTTGGTGTATCTCCCACATACCGCCAATTTTATAACAGTGGTGCTCACTACAGGAGGCTCATTGATCAATCACATAGTCTAATAAGCGTTCCTCCGTTGTTAGTCATGTCATATCCATCTTGCTTCACTAAGGAATCATCTCCACACACTGCAACTATGAAATATGCAGAACTCAAACTTGCCTTAGATGCTGTGCTCAATTGGAAAAAGGAATTTATGAAAGAATGTTGTGTTGACAAGCTGCCTCCATTTTACTGAGATGGGAACATTCATGGGTTTTTTAAACAATTCGAGTTTGCAGTAGAAGGGGCTTCAGATTGGCATAAAGCCAAATTACTAATGGCTACATTAGATGTTGGTAGCGCCAACCAAGTTATTTGCCATCTTCCAAACAGTTTTGTTACCTATCAAAAAGTGAAGGAAACTGTGCTGTGGTTGTTTAAATGAACTAAAAAAATGGCGCTAAGAAATGCTGAGTTTATTTTATTTATTTGAGGCAAGCTGACCAGGGGATGGACATTACCAAAAATGGAGAAAGAAAGTATCAACATAAAACCTGAGCAGGGTCAACTCTGTCATAGAAAGTTTTTTTTCACCGCCAGATTGGGACTTGAATTTTTCTGGTTACATAATGGGTAAGGCTTTCATGTTATTATACTTACTAACCGCCAATAGCTTCCTTCAGCTGGCACCCCAATCGATGTGCAAAGGGCGGGAATTGAACCTGCAACCTTCAGGTTGGTAGCCATACGCCCTACCAACTCGCCTTCCACCCCCTGAAATGCTGAGTTTATTACCAGAGGGTTTCAGCCTAATGAGACCCTCACTACATTTGCTGATTGATTCTCAGCAGAAGCCCATGTGTTAATTGGGGCAGGGCTTTTAACTGAATGTGATATAAGCATAGCATTGACCACTTCTGTGAAACCATACTGAGAGCTTTTTAATACCTTGGCTCCATATTTAAAGGTTGATGTATCCTTGCTCAAATTTGTTCAAATCCTACACCATATATCCACTAATTTTCCTCCACCCAATATAGAGCGGAACCCTAGCACCTCCACTGCTAGCCTTTTTTATCCGAAGGTATCATCCCTCCTTGTTCAACAATCAGTGAGCATCCCCTGGCCTTATCATCAATACAAGCCTTTCTTCCAGCCCAACCCTTGGGATGGCTCCTATTATAACAGTCAAGGTCGCAGGCCTTCTGGGAGTATCTGCTTTTCATGTGGTTGCTTGGGGCACCTGGCTAGAAGTTTTCACAAATGGCAGGTTCAGTAACCTGCTTCAGGAGCAGTATCACCAGGGAAAAGTTGGAGCGGAGTAGAGATGGGACTCTCTACCTCCACTATTCTGACCCAAAACGTCCCACTGGAACCTATTCCTGTATCTTCATTGGAAGTTCCTCAGAATGAAGATGCCTTCTTATATCAGCAACCTGTTGGAGGGGTGAATGTGATGACACAAACGCACTTCATGAACATGGCGGAAGCAAGCTCTCAGGAACATCCAAAGCCTTATGCTTGTCATATGTTTGATCACCTTTCTACTGATGAACCAGATCCATTAGCTGATGCGCTTCTTTTAGAAGAAGTAAGTATGGCCTTCCCCATGGACGCTATTGTTAAAAAATACTCTAAAGTGGGGAAGGGTATTACAAGCTTCCTTGGAAAAAGAGATCAGTTAAATGTCCATGTTCTAAACAATCTGAATTCCTCTTATGCTGATTGTACTTACTGTGACACTGTTGTAGCAAAAACCCAAGTTTGTGCAATAAATTGATATAGGTGCCCCAATCAATATAGTGTCCACAAAGTTGGTGGCAAGACTGGCGTTAAAGCCTGATATGGAACATCATATGGTGTATGGGACTGCAGGCATGGAAAACATGGTCTCTGAAGGAGCATACAGCGCACTACCTTTGCAATTTGGGTCAATTGTCATTGTAGCCCCAGCCATAGTGCTACCAATTAATAACTATGACCTTTTAATTGGAACTGCTTTTATGTGCCACTATGGAGTTGTTGTTGATATGACTGCAGAGACATTTGAAATTCTGGGGCAGCGGATCCCAATCTACTTTACCTCCAGCGGAATGCCAAAAGATCTAGTACACATGAGTCATATTAACCTTGCATATGGTGATGGGGTGGTTTCAGTTTACTATCATCAACTTAAGCATAAGACACGGGCCCTTCCCAATCAAATTTATTAATTTCAAGGGCTACCACTTAGAGCTGCGGTCCCTATATCTATTTCTTCTGGACACCAAGTAATCATAAACACTGAGTTAGAGGTGGAAGTGCCTGCTGGGCTTTATGGGGAGGTCATTGGACCTTGTCAGCAATCACGGTTTGAGCCCCTTGTGGCCCCAGGCATTATACTTCCAGGACATGGGGAGATCAAGGTCTTAGTAGCAAATCTTCAGAATGAACCAATGCAAATCCGCCAACACCAAATAGTGGCATACTTACATTTTATTCCAGTTGAAGAGGTCCTCCAAGTTCATGAGTTCAGTTCATTGGATGAATTTGGCCTGCCCATTGAAACACAGCCTGGCGTAATGGCAGTTTTACCGCGCGAAAATTTAAAGGGGCTAACAGAAGACCAAAAAGATCAAGTAGAATCCCTATTCCGAAAATATGAAGAGATCTTTGCTGTTGACAATCACAATTTAGGGTGCGCCTGGGGGGTTGTCCATCAGCTAGACACTGGAGATCATCCCCCTATTAGGTCTTGGCCAATCCGCCAATCAAGGGCAGTGGAAAAAGTCATCAATGTGGAGATTGATCAGTTGTTAGTGCAGGGAATGTTCAAACCATCTAAGAGTCCGTGGGCTTCACTTGTTTTAATTGTTAAAAGGAAGGATGGTACTAACTATGTAGTAATTGAATACCAAAAGCTTAATAGTATCACCAAGAAGGACTCATACCCTCTTCTGCGGATTGATGATGCGCTGGATTGGTTAGGTGGATCTCGCTATTTCTTGGCAATGGATTTGATATCTAGTTACTGGCAAATTGAGTTGCCCCCAGCAGAACAAGAAAAATGCGCCGTAATCACATCCAAAGGGCTTTTCCAACCCACTTGTATGCCACAAGGGCTATATTGTGCCCCAGCTACATTCCAACGAGCAATGGGCACCATTCTGGGGGATCTGAAGCTGTCATGTGTTTTGGTGTACCTTGACAATATTAACGTTTTCTTGCGCACATTCACTGAGCACCTTACCCATCTAGAAGAGGTATTTCGCCGACTGGCTGAGGCCAATATCAAGATCAAGCCCAGGAAATGTCACTTCTTCAAGGATCAGTTAGAATACCTCAGTTTTATGGTGGATGCGACTGGGCTGAGACCTCAACCAGCCAAGGTGGAAGCCATTTGGCAGATGACAATGCCATCTAGTAAATGAGACATTCAGGTGTTTTTGGGGATGGTGGGTTATTACCGATGCTTCATACCCAATTTCAGTTGCATTTGAGGGCTGCTGTTTGAGCTGCTAAAGAAGGATGCCATGTTTGAATGGACATAATGGCACCAATGCGCCTTTGATACACTTTGAATGGTACTAAATAGTGCGCCCATGTTATGCTACCCATATTTCAAAAAGGAATTTATTGTACAAATGTATGTATTTCTTTCCGCTGTGGGGCAGTTTTGTCCCAAAAAGATGATGAAGGAGAGGAGCACCCAGTGGCGTACTGCAGCCAAAGTCTGAATAGCCATGAACGTAACTATACTGTGATTGAGCAAGAGTGCTTAGCAGTGATCTATGCATATAAGCAATTAAGAGTATACCTGCATGGGGTAAAGTTCAAAGTTGTAACAGACCACGCATCATTACACTGGTTGCAGAACCTCAAAGAACCTAAAGGCCGTTTGGCTTGATGGGCTCTTAAGCTGCAGACTTATGATTTTGAGATCCTTCATCGGCCAGGAGCAAAGCATCAGAACGCCAACTGTTTATCTCAATTGCCAACTGTCGCAGTGATGGCAGACCTCAGTGATGTAATGTATGACAAGATGCTTAGTGGGAAGTATGATGATGAACCAACCCAAGTGATCAAAGCATTAAATGAGATGCAAACGAATACTTTCCAATGAGATGAGGAACTGTACAAGCGGATTGTTAATTTTATGGTGAATTTTCAGCAGCCTTCAGCCCAGCCAGGAATTATTATGAGCGCCCACCAGGCAGTCAGACATGGCAGAGTGCACAAGACAATGGAGTTGCTGCACCCTCAGTACTATTGGGAAATTATGAACTTCAATGTACTTGAAACCATTTCTTGTTGCCATCAGTGCCAAGTGGAGAAGCCATTCCACTGTAAGACTTCCTATCAGGTAGTGAAACACCATTTTGCTTGGCATACTGTTTCCCTGGATGTCGTTGGTCCCTTACCAACAGGAGCTAACCAGTGTAAGTACATTCTGGTGACTATTGACCATCTGACCCAGTGGGTTGAAGCAAGGGCAATACAAGATTTCGGGGGCAGTTACAGTGGCCAAGTTTGTGATGGAGTGCATTATTCAGCGAAATGGATGCCCTCAGTTTATTCTCACTGATAATGGAACCAATTTCACCTCGCACATCCTTCCCAAATTGAATGATCTTATGGGTATCTGCAGGGTTTTAATGACACCATACCACCCTGAATCTAATGGAATGGTCAAACAAGTGAATGGGACTCTGGTGAATATCCTGTGGAAATTATTAACTGATCAACCATCTGATTGGATCTCCCTTCTTTCCACTGCTGTGTTTGCCTATAACATCATTACCATTCTGCCACGGGAAAAAGTCCCTTCCAACTACTATACAGTTGACACCCAGCTCTCCCAGCGCTACTTTATTCATGTGTGGAAGACACTGGCAGAGTGGAACCCCACCACTATTTGACTAACCTTGCAAACATTCTGATCAAATTGCAAATTGAAGCCTACTCCTTCAGCTTACCCCAAGAAGATCAGGAATCAGGCCGCGGATCAGGTACATCAAAACTGGGTTAGCACAGTTCAAGGAAGGCAACATGGTTTTCTTCCACAATCAGCATGGGTTCAGGCGGAAACACAAGCTGGCCAGTATATAAATTGGTCCATTCAAAGTTATAGAGGAAACTGGGGTCAACACATATACTATCAAAGACCATGTTAGCAGTTGAATCATCAACCAAGTGCATGTGAAGTTCCTCCAGGCATATAAGCAATAGGAGCTTTATCATCCAGTCAAGGAGGGGTAATGTCGCGATTCCAATATGACTGGACAATAAGCACTAAGTGAATATGGTGGAATGGATGGAATCCGCCGAGTTGTTACAGATATGATTATTTGAACGCCTCTAAATGAGGTGATATTGGGATTATTGGGAATCAGCTGAATTGGGCGATTGTGAATTGACTAATGAATAATTGGTGGAACCAATGAGATATGGCAAAGTGAATTATTAAGCCATGAAAGCGTACCATCCAAAGTTGTTACCATACAAGCGGGATGAGATGATTAAGGAAGGAGGTTGTTAATATTTTTAGAGTAAGTATAACAGCGAGTATCAGCTGTATTAATATAAAAAAATAAAAGAGAGTTGAGGGAGCGAGTGCTCCATATTTATTTATTTATAAGTCTATTCTTTCATGTCAATGACAACAATCACCATATTGTTAGTCCTAATTGCTCAGTGGGTCAAACCCTGTGCAAATTCCATTGGCATATCTCTCATATACCGCCAATTTTATAACAACATCTGTTTCCCTCTGAAATCTGCTCCTGCTGAGTTGCCATCACAAAATGCTTCTTCTCCCCATAAAGATAGTCAGATGGTAATGGCTATGATGGGTTTGCTCCCCTTTGTCTTCAGCTCAAAAAAACATAGCTGGTGTAAACAGTCATCCCTTTGCCTTGCCCATCTTTCTTTACATAGCGGCCTTCCCAAGTGGTTCCAAAGCCTGCTCCTAAGCTTAAACCCCTTTCTCAGGTGCCAATCGTCCTACTAACAATGAGTTAAGCGACTAAGGCACAAAAGGCTAAACCGCCTGATTCACAAAGACTTGCAGACAAGACCAACTCAAAGCTGGCGTAGTTAAAGCATCCACCTCCACAACATTATTTCCTTTGACCTCTCATCCAGCTAACTCTAATCTGTAATCTGTCTCCATGAGGCAGCACAAACCCCTACTTTGAAGGTCAAAAATCGATCCATGACAATATTAACGCCTCCCCCAAAAGTTAATAAAGTGGAGGAGCAACCCCAATACCTATCATGTCATAAGGATAGCCCTGAATCTACCTCAGCCCCTATGGGCACCCTAACATGCATTGATAACCCCTCTGATGATGAATCTGAAGGGAGTGACAAAGATGTTGGTCATTATGTTTTAGGAGCCCCGGGTGAAGTGGAGGTACCCAACCAATTGAACCTGGAGATTGGATTGGGCTAAGATCCCCCATCAAACTTATCTCCAGCAAGTGTTGAGGGGTCTTGAGATTATTGACACTGCCAGTGACACTGACCAGCTCATTGCCACATTTATCTGATCTACCCATTGTGTTCATACCCTGTAGTCTATCCAGAAAAAATACCCTGAGACAGCCAAATGACTTATCTCTACTCTCCATTTAAAGGAGGTCCTCACTCTTTCCCCCAACTTAGGTGCAACCTTAACCAAAGTGAGGTCATTGTCAATTGAGTGCAGGCTATGGTTATCTTTGACACTAGGTCCTCAGTAAACTTTGTGTTGTCAAAACTCATTAAAAAAATTAAACTAGCCCCTGACCTTGCCTACACCCAAGGATTTGGGATTGCAGGCCCAAACAACACCTGCTCCATCAGGGCGTGCTCTTCTATGCCCATCTGTTTTGGGAAGCTCATCTTGTCAGCTCCAGCGGTGGCCCTAACTAACAATACCTAAGATCTACTCATTGGTACCCAGTTCATGCTCAAGTATGAAGGGATTATTAACATGAGGCAGGGTTATCTCTTTCTGCTTAACTACAATGTTCCCCTGATTTTAACAGATTAAGAGCTTAATAAAAAGGATTATGTTTGCACAGTTGAGTATCCCTCTTCCGCTTTATCACTACATTACACCATGGAAGGCTGGCATACAAAAGTGTTGCCTCAATCAGTGGATGCCATGGAGAGTATCCCTTTCTATGCTTCTTAAGAGGTGATCATTAAGGATGAACAATGGGTAGTTGACATGAGGATTACCGTGCAAATCGCACACAAATGCCTACTGACCTAATTAGCATTAATGGAGTTATTCCTTTAGAGCTCAAATTTTTGCCAGGCGTGCTAGACCCCACCTATCATTGTCTATCAACTTCATGCTAGAGAATCTTACCAAGAAGGATATGGTGTTAAAAGAGCATCAGGAGGTTGAAAGAGGCATACTTACCAATGAGGAAATAAAGCAAGTTCACTGTATTGGATCTATGGTGGATATGGGCTTACCCGCTGACCAATCTTTATGTACCCTACCTTCTGTTCATATCTTCAAGGAGCTAACCCCAGCTGATCTGGGTAAGGTCCACACTCTGCTCAAGGCTTACAGCAACATTTTCTCCAAATTTGACAATGACTATGGGCACATGAAGGGGTGAACTCATGCTAGTGATTCTGGGGATGCTTGACCCATTCGCTCCAAACCCTACCACAATTTAAAGTTGAGGAGCTACAGATGCAGACGAAGATAAACATCTTCTGGACGCTGGGTCGCTAGTGCCTTTCCAAAACCCTTGGTCATCCCTGCTCCTATTGATAAAGAAAAAAATGGAGGTCATTGAGTAGTGATGGACTACTGCAAATTAAATAACCTCACAAAGAAGGATGGTTGTCATATCCTCTGTAATGATGATGCTCTGGCCCAACTCTATGGGTCTAAGTTCTTCTCAGCCATGGATTTGGCTAGTGGTATTGGCAAATGGACCTTTCTCCAAAAGACCAGGAGAAATGTGCTCTTATTTGCAGTGAAGGTCTCTTCCAAACTATTTGACTACCACATGGATTGTGTAATGCTCCCACCACTTTCCAGCAGATGATGGATCGAATTCTCCAGGACCTTAAGCTGAGCTGTTTGATTGTCTATCTTGATGACATCTCCGTCTTCTCCAAGACTTTCAACAAGCACCTCATGCATTTAAAGGAAGTGTTCACCACTTGCAGAAATCTAATAATAAACTGAAGGCCTCCAAATGCACGTTCTTCCAGAAGAAGCTGAATTTTCTCAGACACGCCATCTCACAAGTTGGAATAAAACTACTACAAGATAAAGTCAAAACAATATCCAAGATGCCTGCACCCAAAACCCTTCATAACATCCAGGTACTATTGGCATTACGGGGTACTATCATCAATCTATCTCAAAATTTGCCCAACTCAGTGAACCCATTGTCCGCCTCCTAGCTAAAAACACCCCCTCCCATTGGGGTGTTGAACAAAAGGCCGCATCTGAGACTCTGAAGGAGCTATTGCAAAAAAGGCTGATACTCTGCCACCCTGACTATGGCAAGCCCTTCATGTTATTCACAGATACCTCTGCCTACGCTGTTGAGCTATATTGGCTCAATTGGATGTACATGGGGTTAATCATCCCATGTCTTACTTTAGCAAAATGCTTTTAAAAGCTGAGCGCAACTACAACGTAATTGAGAAGGATTGCTTGGTTTTCCTGCTCACTGTCAAATACTACCGCCCTTTTCTATATGGGACTTCATTTAAAGTGGTTGCCAACCACGCCTCTTTAAAATGGTTACTAAATATAAAAGATATAACCGGGCAGTTGGCTCTCTGGGCTCTTAAGCTCCAGCACTACAATTTGACCATTGAGCATCAAGCTGGGATGTGCCATATGAACGTTGACGGGTTGACACAGCTGCCTGTCCTTCACCTCAACAATAGAAAAGCAGAGTTTGCATGACCTTCTAATGACTCCTGATGCAAGGCTGATGAAGATGAACCAGTACAGAAGATGCTAGGATGGCAATCCCACAACACAAAGGTGGAAAGTGGGAAGTTATATAATAAATTAGGAGTAAATTGGTTGCCCTATTTCCGGCTATTTGAGTGAGTACCTGTCATCTTGGAGTCTCACACTATCATGGGGCATGTTGGAGTAAATAAAACCTATGAGTGGGTAAAAGAGTGGTACTACTAGAGGGCATCATGGAAACCACAATTGAAGTCTTAAATGCCTGCCTGACCTGTAAAAAACAATCCAGCTTCAAGACCTGATATCAATATCAACCTATGATGCTCCAACGACCCTTCCACACAATAAGCTTGGATGTGGTAGGTTCTCTCCCTCAGACTACTGGGGCAAGCATTATATCTTGGTTAATTTGATCATTTTACCAAATGGGTTGAAGCTGTTGCTCTCCCCACTCAGACTGTAAAAGCCACTGCCAACTTATTACACTAATATATCTTTATGTGGCATGGTTGCCCCCAGGTCCTCCTTTGTGACAATGGGAAAAAATTCACCTCCTGAGTGGTAAAGCTCCTTGCCACATATATGAGAGTATAACTTTTCTTCTCAGCCCACTATAACCCATCTACAAATGGTGCCATAGAAAGAGTTAATGGAACCCTGGTCTCTATACTCCACAAAATAGCTAGTTTAACACTCTCCACTGGGATCTCTACTTTTTCAGTGGCCTCATGCCTACTGGATTAGCTATCATTTCATCCTCAAAATATCCCCTTTCCATGTGTTATATGGGCAAGAACCTGGGGTGCCAACTCTATTAGCCAAATATTTCTCCTTGGACAGGCCTGACCCTGAGCAAGCCATGAAAAAACTGGCCCAACACATCATCCAAATGCAAGCAGAGGCTATGGCTAACTTTCCTAAAACTGTCACTAAAGAAGGTCAAGCTGCTAATGAGAGCTGGGCCCATCTTCCTTCCTACTAAGTATCAGACTTGGTACTGTATTACTATAATTGGACTATCCCTAGGAGTGAGAAGCTCAGGTTTATCTGGGAGGGACCATCTGTAATCATATATATGTGAGGGGATAAATACACTATCAAATCCCTTGCTTCTGGAGTTACCATCAATCAGGTCAATGGCCAGTTCTTACACCTTTATTACCCCTTAACACCCTTGAAGGGTTTAATATCAGACAATTATAAGCTTGATATTGTGAGAAGATTGTTTGGGATAAATATAATGATACAATTAGCCAAAAGACCCTGGCTGATTTGTGTTGGAACCCCTCTAATTGGGGTAATATCTTTATTAATGATTCTCAGTCAAATAGCATGAGTTTGGGTAAGCAAATTGCATCAACTATACAGTAAAATCAGGTGAGTTCATTGGTAGTTCTTCCCCAGTTCCCTTCTAAAGTGATTCAAGCACCTATGCCATGAACACCCCCTTTTATAGCCTTGGAAAGGGTCCCTCAAGGTGCAACTATTTTTTACCAAGGTGATTGACTCAAATATATATAATCTTTGCCTCATAGATATGTCATACCTACTTCCAACACTTCATCAGCTATTCCATCAAAGCGAGCCAAAATTCAAGAGTACCAGTAGGTCAAATGTCCATATTTCCAAATTAGGCTCAAAGCTAATAATGAAATTGATGCCTATCACATTTGAAGCCTAAGGTCACTTTAAATGCTAAGCACCAATTTATAAATAGGGTCCTCTTTTACCACTGTGTGGCTACTAATGAACTATATATAAAAATCAACCTTTTTGGTATTTATTAGTGTTTTGTTATTCTTATATAAGTGGTGAAAAAACCCTGAATTAAATCGTTGGAATTAAGATAAAAAGGCACCAGTGAGCACCTTCAACACCTAAAATCCAACACTGATAATTAGTACCGCACAATTATATTTTTAATAAAAAAAGTATTCGAGGCGGGTCAACCTTGAGACAAATATACCACACCGAGAATTTTCTATTTCTAGCCAGCACAGGTTTCGAACTCGAAACCTGCACTAGAGGTGGAAGCAGTTTTACCCGCTCGGCTAACCACCCTTTGCACAATTATACTTTTCATAGCTAACAACTGGTGCTTTAACAACAAATGTTGGTAGGTATATGCGCTTATAATTGACGCTTCTGAAATAGCTACCTAACCAAATACGAGGGTTATTCAAAAAGTAAGGTCCAATTTCTTATTAAAAATAAACCATCACGGATTTTTCAGAAAAATATATATAATTCCTTACATCTTTCTCTATTTTTCTGCATAGTTTCCATTTTTGTTTAAATATTTGTCATAATGTTCTACAAGCTTTTGTATGCTGAAATCATAGAAGTCTGCCGCCTGTGAGGATAACAGATGTAAGGAATTAAAAAAAGTTTTTTGAAAAAAAATCTGTGATGGTTCATTTTTATAAGAAATCGGACCTTACTTTCCGAATACCCTAGTACATTACACACACGCTTGCCTGAATCTCAAGTTAAGATTTTTGGCCTAACGCTTCAAATTAAAAAAGATCAATCTATGCTGGCGCTTATCCACCGGATCCCATATACTTGGATTTTTGGGAAAACCTATCCAGTGAAGCGTTAAAGTTATATTTTTTTAGTTCATGCTTTTCAAAAAATAAAAAAGGGCTAGATGCCTTTACCCCCTTTGGCAATCGATAGATGGTAGATTTGTTTAAATAGATGAACTGTAAAAACTCAAGTACCATCCCATTAAAAGCTTGGACTGAAAGATGGTCCTTAAAGTTGCGCCATCAAACTGGAATAGGTAGCCGCGTGTATAATTCTCGAGTAAAGTCAAGATTCGCAGATTTGAGGTGGCAACTTTATAACCTTTACCTAAGCTCATTCGTGTTAGCCAGCTTTTAACTTTGATTGGATCGTTTTTGCCGCGTAACCTTGATGGTTGCCATACTGTCCATACTCCTTAAGGACCAGTTTGTCTTTAAAGTATAGGTCGAATTACCAAGTTATGTGGAATTCAAATTCTTCCTCGTATTCGCACTTCATCTTCGTCAAACTCGTTTTCGGGGTAAAATACTTTAAATCTGATTAAGGGCTTAAACTATGGAGATTGGAACTTATCCCTAGATTCGTGTTTGGAGTGATCTAGTATTTATAATTTTAAAATAAAAACCAAGTTATGAGGACAAGCCTTACACTTATGAGCTATGATGGATAATCCGGGTGAACAAACCATAAAAAGATAATATTGAATATTACAATTAGATTCAGTACTCAGCCGAGAAAAGGGTGATGGCAAAAATGCCAGCGGACGTGGAAGTCGGCCCTTTAAGCAACGCTATCAACAGGCCTTCATATACGGCAGTACTCGGGGAATATCTTAGAAAGCCCCGACATCGCTTCCACGGCGTAGTCGGATAAGGGGCTGGACCTCTCTTTTGAAGCGCCTCGCACCAGTCAGAGATGGATGCCTTTAAGTTGGGATCCAACTCTTTAAGCAAAGAAATTTCATCAGCTCCTTCAAGTTTTTCGGGCTGTAGAGAAGGATCTGCGATATCGACCATGAGCGCCAAGAGCTTCCGACGGATGGAATCAGTTTGGGATTTCTTGTACGCCTCCAAAAAGATGCGGTCCCCTCCAAAGCGGTAGAAGGCTTCCAACGCCAACCGGTTTCCTCGCACCGATGCCGAGAGAGCAAAGAGCAGACGATCGAGGGACTTGTTGGCATCCTCTCTTTGGACGGCAGAGAGTAGCTTATTAGTCAAATCCCATCTATGCGCTTCCATTTGAGCTTCGGCATTATTCTAATGAGAAAATAAATATCCCTCAAGCTTATAAAGTTACTTGAAGGGCTGCCCCCAGAACACTCGCCGCTAATATCTTGAGATCGGAATCAGCTGGCTCATCCAAAAGGCCAAAAAGGGAGGAAAACTCTTTGGATTTGATGATGGCGGAGCCGATTTCAAAATCACCTGCGATCTCTAGAAGCCCGCGGAGAGCTTCGGTGACATCCGCCTCGGAGCTAATGGGCAACGAGATCACTTTCATATAACGCGTCGCTCTCTGCCTATCTGACAAATGTTCAAGGGGGACGTGTAGTAGGGGATCCAGCGCTTCACGCTGAGTCTGGCGGTCATCCCCAAGATCCATAGGCCCCTCGGGGACTTTAACAACAGCGCCAGCCGAGGCGCTCTCATCGAGCAGCTTTGCCATCTTTTCGCCAGTTTCGAAATTCACTTGCACATGGAGCCTAAGATCCACGATAATGTAAAGGTTCCGCTTTAGCAACCGTAAAACAAGTGGCACTTAGGGTACCGCAATAAACCAAAGATCGATAAAAGGGCAGATGAATATCTACATAATAATAAACCTGGAATAATTAACGGAACCGGTTCTACCCCGCTTAGAACTAAAGCAAATCAGATGCCCAACTTATCCGCCTTCGCTATAAATTTACACAGGGGTAAATTTTTAAAGCGTAGAGTTAAAAATAAAGGGCAGGTAAGCTGTTTAAAATAGACTCACCCTTAGGAATGATCTGACCTTCAACAACCCGTTGAAACTCTGAAGTGGGGACAAACACCTTTGAATAGCAAAGGCCATCCTATGATATTTGAATTCGGTATCAGCACAGTGGCCCGGGTGAGGCGTATGGATAACCGGTTCACCAGTTGAGATGTAATGAAGGTTCATCCGCCGATATCGCGTGAGTTTTAAGAGCTAATGAAATGGCGAAAGTAATTTGACCAAGCTTCATGGCTGTATACTAAGGATCTAATGGGTAGTGTTGGTTAATTGCATACTTTGATTTATAAAACATCGGATGTAGAAGGACTGCATGTATACGTTGTTATGCTGGTAACGTAGCGCCCATAAGGTTTTGCCACGGGGCCAATTTTACCTCTTTGACGCCCCCTAAAGTGAGCCAAACTGCCAGTTTTCTTTACCTTCAACCCGAATTTATTCTAGGTTTTTGCAGCCCAAAATCGAATCAAATGTTGACGATTCGTTAAGGTTTAAAGGGTCCGAATCTTAAAAATCAAAAAGCTTAATCGTAGATTTCAACTCACCTACCAAATAAATTAAAGCTTTTAGTTTAGCAAATGATAAAGTATTGGTAACCAGTAACCTATTTTATCTATCTGGTTTAAACCAGAATAGTTGGTTTGGCTTTGGTTTGACCAGCTTAACTTAAGACCTTGGGAGAAAACAATACCAGTGGCTTAGGGTTTATGGCTAGATATTCAGTGCTTATTCATAGTAGGAAGACTATGGGACCAACACTACTGATAAGAAAAAAAAAGTAAAAGAGAGAGAAAACCTACATAGGAGCCCTGAATCCCCAGTACAGTGTCTTACTGACTCCATCCCTGTCATCAGGGATAAGGGGTATAGGACAAGGGGCAAGGCTGGATGGTCTTGGGGTATTGTCTTAATTTTTCAGATATGGGAATAAGCATCAACTTTCAGGAACCAGGTATTTTCCATGACTGGATTAGCAGTGCCATTTATGAGGCATGGATCCAAAGAACCAATAATATAAGCTTCAAGTTAGGTGACTAAAGAGGCATGTCAGTGTTTCAGCCTTGGTAGGGAAAGCCTTGTTGGTAGCTTCCAAAATGATGGTATGGATAGATCACAATGCTGTGGCCAATAACAGGGCTCTGAGTGGTGGAAGAATTGGGGAAAGCACCCTCATGGTTAATAGATTGTGGGTAGGGTAGAATGTACTAGGTGTGGGAAGCTAGAACAGATGGGAAACTTCCCTTCAGATTTCATTTATATAGGATACTCCTCTATCCTATGGATGAGAGTATTATGGCCATTATAAGCAGGATGTTATAATTTTGGTGGTATATTAAAGATATGCCAAAGGGGTTTTGCACAGGGTTAAGCCCACTAGGCAATAGGAACGATGATATGATAGTCATTATCCTTAAAACAATTTAATAAACTTCAATAGATGTGGAGTAATTGCCCCATAGATACTCTTTTATCTAGTTTAATATATACAGCAGATCCTCACTGTTACACTAACTCTAAACTACTAACAACCCTTTTTCTTCAATCTTCTCATCTCACTGATACCTCAGCTACCTCAGTCAATACTGACCCTTTTTCTTAGACTATTCATTCCACCATATTATCATTAGTTCTGGAAGATTTCACTATATATTAAATTCACAATCACCCTAGTTTGAGCCAATCCACTCAGTATTCATTGTATGTCAACATCTCATTATTCATTGTTTGTTGAAATCCCTTATCACCTAATTTGGAGGCAATCCAATATTACCTTTCCAATCCAATATTGCCTCATCCTAAGGCGCTCAAATAATTATAACTTATAATCATGATCAGTGGATTTTACCCATTCTACCATAATAACTTAGGGCTTATCATCCCATCATACAGAATCGCAACATTACCACCCCCTTGACTGGGCAATAAGTCTCCTATCATTTATATGCCCAAAGAAACTTTGCGTGCACTTGGTTAAGGATCCGTCCACTTGCAGGGTCCTTGATAGTATATGCATCTGCACCTGTCTTTTTAATAACTTTGAATGGCCCAATCCATATACTGATCAACTTGTGCTTCCACCCAAACCGGTGTTGGTCATGGAATAGAACCATGTCCCCATCTTTGAACTGGGCTAACCTGCTACACTATACCTGATTGGCAGTTTGATTCTTAATCTTGGCTAAACTGATTGAGTATGCTTTAGTTTGAAAATTGATTAATGTATTGGCTAGGGTTATCAAATAACATTGAGGATCCATTCCACCAGTATCTTCTATACAGGCATATAGCAGTGCTGGAAGAGCAGGGTGTCATCCATACAGCAATTGGAAGGGCTCTTCCTCATGGCAGAATGATAACCAATATTATAGGTGAAGACAGCGTTGGAAAGAAAGGAACTCTAATCTGAGGGTCATTCTGCTACTAATTTATGGGGTATGTTCATTAAAGTCCCATTAACTGGATCAACCATTCCATTGGACTCAGGGTGGTATGGGGTTTTCAGAACCCCACGGATGGCCATCAGCTCATTTAGCTTTGGGAGGATGTGTGAAGTGAAGTAATTCCATTATTGGTAAGGAGGAACTGAGGGCAGCTGTGGCACTGGATAATACATTCCATTATGAATTTGGCCACTGTGACAGCCCCAGACCCCATAATGCCTGCACTTCAACCCACCTGGTCAAGTGATCAATTGCCACCAGAATGCATTTGGACAGGCTAGCTCCTGTTGGCAGAGGGCCAACAATATCAATGGAAACTGTATGCCAAGCAAAATATGGTTTCACTAACTGGTAGGACATCTTATGGCAGAATGGCTTTTCCACTTGGCACTGGTGGCAGCAGAATTTATTCCAGCATGTCAAAGTTTATGCTTTCCCAATAATAATGAAGTCATAACAATTACAAAATCTTTTGCATGCCATCATGTCCAACTGCCTTATGTGTGCACATGATAATGTTAAGCTGTTCCAAGGATCATGTGAAGTTCACTGTCAAATCGCTAATCCACTTGTACAACTCACCGTTCTGCTAGACGGTATTGGCTCTCATTTTATTCTATGCCTTTAGGACTTGCAGAGGCTCATCTTTGTACTTTCCGCTGAAATCTTACTGTACATGATGTTGCTCAGATCTGCCATAACTGCAATGGTAGGTAGCCTTGGCAAGTAATCAGCATTATGGTGTTTTTCTTCAGGTCAGTGGAGAATCTCAAAGTCAAAAACCTGAAGTTTGAGTGCCCACTGGGCTAGATGTCCTTCAGGCTCCTTGAGGTTCTGCAACCAGCATAACAAAGCATGATCTGTTAGCACTTTGAATTTTCCCCATGAAAATACACTCTAAATTGCTTATGTGCATAAATCACCGCTAAGCACTCTCTGTCATGATTGGATGATATTATAGTAGGAACTGATGCTAGAGATAAGGCTGGGTGACAGGAGGCCCAGAAGGTGAAACTTCAGGCTCTTCCTGACCTGAAACACACCTTAGATCAACGCTGGGTGCAAGCCAAGCATGCCCAGGTTGATACTAATGGGGTGCAAAACGCCCAGCCTCTTATCTCAGCCCAGGCACTGAAATGAACGATTTACATTTTAAACAAAGACGGTTCAATTCAGTTAATTGGAGAACAGGGGTTTGAAGCCCATTTGAGTTATGAAATTTTAAGTTCGGGTAAAATACGGCTTCAATTGATTACTTGAGTGAAGGAGCTTTTGGTGTATTTTACAAAAATGGACGGAAGCATCTGTTTATTGGAGCGTCAAGGCTTGGGAGCACCTCTGCAGAACCTGAATTTCCCCAGCCCACTTTAAATATGGTTTTTGTGACCAACTTTCCTTGTTGGTCAACTTTCTTTAATAAATTTACCCATTATTTTACGTTTTTTCAAATGGTCCCTTGGGCAAACTTGGTGGTGGACCTCTTTGGGGAGGTCTCCAACTATGTGGGCCACTACCTTTTATCGCAAATTACAAAAATCCCAGGTGCCCCCTTGGGTCGCCCAGGTCCCCTCCAGATCGAGGCACCCAAAGCCCCTGACACCAAGTTACACTTGATTATGGACTCCCCTTTGGGGTACACTCAAGCGGTAATATTCCTGACTTACCTGGTACTTTATGTTGTGTTTTACACCCTTGCCTGGGGTGCCTTTTGCTCAGGCACAGTTCAAGGTGCCTTCCTTCCCATTCTCCTAATGGCTAGTTCCCTAGCAATGTGGGTTTGCATCCCACATCACCTTGCTGGGAACGAGAGAGTTACAGACACTCTATTGACACTCTCACTCAGTCACAGTATAATTATGCTCATGGCAGTTCAGGCTTCAAATGCAGTATGCAATGGGGTGCTCCTTCCCCCCATTGTCTTTTGGGATAGAACTGCACCAATGGCGGAAAGGAAGGAATCGATCTGGACAATAAACTCTTTATCAAAATTGGGATAGCGCAGCACCAGTGCACTGCTCAGCACCATCCAAAGTTTATCAAAGGAGCATTGTCAGTGTTCCATCCATTTAAATGTGGCATCCTTCAATAATAGCTCAAACAGAGGACTTCCAATACAACTAAAGTTAGTGATAAAGTGGCAGTAGTAACTGACCATCCCTAAAAAGACTTGTATATCACACTTACTAGTTGGCGTAGTCATTTTTCAGATAGCCTCCACTTTGGCCAGTTGGGGCTTCAGCCCGGTTGCATCTACCACAAACCTCAGGTATTCCAACTGGACCTTAAAGAAGTGACATTTATGGGGCTAAATTTTGATGTTGGCCTCCGCAAGCCAGTGGAAGACCTCCTCCAGATGGGTAAGGTGCTTGGAGAACATATGCAAAAAATATCAGTACCATCAAGGTATATGAGGATGCACAACAGCTTCAGGTCTCTAAGAATGGTGCCCATGGCTCGTTGAAACGTAGCCAGGGCATTACACAGCCCTTGTGATATCTGGGTAAGTTAAAAAAGCCGCTTGGATGTGATAATGGTGCATTTCTCCTGTTCTGCTGCGGCAACTCAATTTTCCAATAACCAGATATCAAATCCATCTGTGAGAAGTAACGAGCTCGTCCCAATTAATCCAAGCCATCATCAATACATGAAAAGGGTATGAGTACTTTTTGGTAATGCTGTTGATCTTATGGTGGTATATTACTACAGTTGGTACCGTCCTTCTTTTTGACAATCAGAACAGGCAAAGCCCAAAGACTCTTTGATAGTTTGAGTATCCCTTATTCAAGCAGCTTATCATATCCTTACTTACTACTTCCTTGGCTGACCTAGACTGGCGAATCAGCCAAGACCTGATGGGGAGGATGATCCCCAGTTCCACTTAATAGACCACCCCCAAGCGCATCCTAAGTCATGATTGTCAGCAGTAAAAATCTCCTTATATTTTTTCAAATAAAGATATTGCTTAGTCCTACTGTTCTTCTGATAGCCTGACTAAATCTTTGCGCAGTACCACCATCATTTTGCTGGTATGCAAATCAATTGGTAACTTAAATTCATTTAGTGACCTGAACTCATGAACCTATAGGACCTCCTCAAGAGGGATCAAGTGTAAATATGCCACTATTTGATGTCAGCAGATTTGTATTGGTTCAGCTGCAAATTTACTAACAAAACCTTTATTGGCCCATGTGCCAGGAGTATAATTCCTGGAACCACATGAGGCTCAAGCCGCAATTGCTGGTA
Source organism: Massospora cicadina (assembly GCA_022478985.1). Lineage (NCBI taxonomy): Eukaryota > Fungi > Entomophthoromycota > Entomophthoromycetes > Entomophthorales > Entomophthoraceae > Massospora > Massospora cicadina. The sequence continues at coordinate 101,695 of JAKSZP010005506.1, read as the reverse complement.
AGGCCCAATGACTTCCCTGTAGAGTCCATCTGGCACTTCTACCTCCAATTCAGTGTTCACTATGACTTTGTGGCTGGAAGGAATAGATATAGGACCAGCAGCACTAAGAGGTAGCCCTTGATATTTGTATATCTGCTGAAATAGGGCTCAGGTCTTACTCTTTAGTCAATGGTAATGAACAAGGATCACACCATCACTGTATTCAAGGCTAATATATCCCATGTGCACTGGATCCTTCAGCATTCCACTGGAGGTAAAATAAATTGGGATCCGCTGTCCCAAAAGTTTGAACTTCTCCTCTGTCATGTCAATGACAGCACCAAAGTGTTGAAGAAAGGCAGTTACAATTAACAAATCGTAATTACTATTTAATAACACTATCGCTGGGGCTACCACAACAATAAACCAAACTGCAAAGATAACACGCTGTACACTTTCTCAAAGACTGTGCTATCCTCTCCAGAGGTCCCATATACCAACCTGTGTTCTACATCCAGCTTTAATGTCAACTTCGCCACCTGCTTTGTGGAAACTATGTTGACTGGGGCACCTTTATCTATTATCATATGGACTTGTGTTTTGGCTACAACAATTTCAAAGTACGTACATTTTTGAATATGATGAATCCAAACTGGTTAATGCATAAGCATTTATAACCCTCCATCTCAAGGAAACATGCAATCCCCTCACAGACTTTAGGGCATTCTTTGATGATAGTATTGACTGGAATAGCAACGCTTACTCTCTGAAAGGATGGTGCATCTGTGGATGGGTCCAACTTGTCAGTGGAATTTTGGTCAAACATATGAAAAGTTACGGCTTTGGCTGCATCAGAGACCATTCTGATGCTGCGGCTTTGGTTTGCCCTTCCATTATAATAAAAACTCCTCAACCGGCTGCTGATACAAGAATGCGTCATCATATGGAGGGACTTCTACTGAATAGCCTACTACAGGTTCAGGTGTAAGGAAAGTGTCTATAATTATCCTGTTCCCAGTGGGTTGGTTCTTGGTGCACAGAACCAACGACAGGGAACTTAGTTGTCAGTAATAAAGTTAGTAGAGCCCTGCAGAGGGTGCTTGAGCTGTAATAACTTAGGGCGAGGGTTGTTAATGATATATAGAAGAACCAAAACCAGACTAACAACCAGGATGAAGTGAACCCCAAAGTTAGGTCCATACCCAAGCAGTGCTCTGGCCTGGAGTGCATAGGCGGCCCAGGTTGTAGGGAACCTGGGCAGCCCAGTGGCGCGCCAGAGGAGAAAGTTACGGTTGTTAAAATCAAATGGCTAACGTTGCACAAGACCTCCTTAAAGAGGCCCACGCACAGTTTTGCCAAAGATAACCATAGAACGTATACTACCAAAGGTTTCTTTATCATGGGTGAAGTCGGCCAATGAGAGAGATTGGTCTCAGGAAAACAAATTAAGGAAATTTTGGGGAATAATTGATCAATGGAAGTGGTGCTAAGGTGAGGTGTACCAATATGCACATGCTTCCATTGGGCAGTGTAATATACTTAGTAATCAACTGAACTTGGGTTATCAATTGTAGGTAAGGCTGACTCAAGCTGGAAATTTTGAAAACCAAATGGGTTTTGAGACCCCGTTCACCAAGAAATTGAAGCAAACCATCATTCTTGATCGCTAGCTGGTTTTTTAACGCACCTGCTGTAATGCAGGGCTGAAATTCTCTCACATCCCCAGGACCAACCTAGGCATACCTCGCCTTAACCCAGCGTTGGTCCAATATATGTGTGAGGTCAGGGAGGCCTACCAAGTTCCCCCTTTTGGCCTCCTGACATGCAGCTTTATCCTTGGTATTGATTCCCGTTATCATGTCATCCTCAATCCATGACATCTGGTGGAACGTTTGGGATAGTGGAGGTAAAAAGTCCCATCTATACTACGCTCTGACTTTTCACTGATAGTACTGTTCCTGCTGTTCTTGATTAACCTGAATATTAGGCAACCTCTTTCCAGGTGCCCAGGGCAGCCGCATTCAAAACAATTAACCTTGTAGGGTCTGCAGCCTTGATTATTGTAAGATGGGCCTTGCTAATAATTTGATCATGGGCGATTGGCGTAAATATGCCCAGGTTGGTAGTTGGGAGGTTGGCAATAAGCATATTCAGGGCGGAAATTGAACTGCTGAGGGTAATTTAGCATAATCTGAACTGAATGTCTAAATTTCTCCAAATAAAATGGTTCAATGATGGTGGCGGTATGCTTTCACTCTGTATTGGGTGGAGGAAAGGTTACAGATAGTTAGCGCAAAACCTGAACAATATTAAGCAGGGGGACGTTGTTGTCCAACATTGGGCCATGACATTGTAAATCTCATGATATGGCCTCACCATGGAGTTCATCACAATGCCCACATCAGACTTGGATAAAATCCCTGTCCCAATTAACATGTGAGCTTTTACCATAAACCAATCAGCAAACGTGGTGAGGGTCTTATTACACTGAAACCAAATGGTCAAGAACTCATCCTTCCACTACAACATCTTTGCAGGTCCTCCAAACAACCACAGCACAGTATCATTTACCTCTTGATATGAAACGGAACTTTTTGGAAGGTATCATGTGACTTGATTGGCACTTCCAACATCTAAGGTAAATACTAACAGTTTTGCTTTATGCTAATCTAAGGCTCCTTCCGTTGAAAACTCAAATTGCTTAAGGAACCCATGAATATTCTCATCGCAGTCAAATGGAGGCAGATTATCAATATAAACCTCCTGCAAAAGCACCTCCTGCCTTTTGAACATAGCGTCCAAGGCGAGTTTGAGTTCCTCATATTCTACTGGTGTGATGTTTCATACAGATCCCTTTTTCAAAGCAAGCTGAATATGACATGGCTGGCAACTGAAGAATTTTTAACCTATTTGTGATTGGTCAGGGGGCCCCCTGTAGTGAGCACCACTGTTATAATTTCAGCAGTATATTGGAGATACGCTGAAGGGGTTTGAACAGGGTTAATCCCACTGAGAAATAGGAACGATGATATGATAGTCATCATCCTTGAAACAACGTAATAAACATTAATAAATGTGGATCAATTGCCCCATAGACACTCTTTTAATTAACTTAATATATACAGCAGAACCTCGCTGTTCCACTCTCTCTAATCTACTAACAACCCTTTTTCTTCAATCTTCCCATCTCACTGATATCTCAGCTACCTCAGTCAATATTGGCCCTTTTGCTTAGACTATTCATTCCACCATATTATCATTGGTTCTGGCAGATTTCACCATTTAATAAAATCACAATTGCCCTAGTTTGAGGCGATCCACTCAGTATTCATTGTACTTCAACATCTCATTATTCATTGTTTGTTGACATCACCTTATCGCCTAATTTGCAGGCAATCCAATATTACTTTTCCAATCCAATATTGCCTCATCCTAAGGCGCTTGAATAATCATAACTTGTAATCATGATCATCAGATTCTACCCATTCCGCTGTAATGACTTAGGGCTTATCATCCAGCCATACAGAATTGTGGCACAGGACAAATGTGAAAAATAGCGTTAAATCTTTCTGCAGAACAATATAACCTTTTAAGGCACTTCCATACGTGAGCCCTAGTTTTAGGGTGGAGTAAAGGGTGATGAGTATACTCCCACATATTCTTCTGCTCTTGCAGGAAGCAAGTGATATCTAATAAATAAAGCAAATAAATTTTGCTAGCGTGCTCTTATTCCTTGGGCAGAAGGATGCTGGAATTACAGGAACATTATTTAAAGAGATAAGATGGGTTTGTCCCTTGCATAATGGGTAACATGTCAAATCGCTGGAAGCTTCAGCTGGAGTGCTTGATAACCCAAAGAAAAACTTTAAAATAAGGTTTAGTGTGATGGATGCCTGCTTCTTTAGAATGAGAGTCCAGATAATGTATTAAAGTATTGAGTGCAGTAGGGTTTGTCAGTGTTAGAATCCTGGCTTTTTATAGGCTTATCAATGCTGTTTGCACAGGATTCACACAATTCAGCAGGTGCAAAAATATTGAAACTCTCAGCTGCTGTTATAGGATGGGAAATTTTAGTAACACCTAAATTAAACTAGGAAACTTTGATACTAAGAAGATATAAGGGTTTATAATTATTTTACTTTGGTGTTACTTAAGGGTATAAAGAGACCCTACTGTAATGTGACCACTTGTATGAAAGTAATTTGGAGCTAAAATAAGAAGGGTGGCTGAATTCAGAATAAGCGAGGGGCTTCCCAATTTGACTAAAATATGATTTAGCCTAGCGCCTCTCTGTAAATCTGTATCATATTAGTGGAGCTTAGATTTTACGGGAAAATTAGACTTCTGGAATGACATAGCTTGTGGCAACATTTTAATAATTGTGCCAATCAGCCATCTGTAAAGGGTTGGTTTTCTTAGTGACTTGACCCAAATTCAAGCTGGTGCTAGGGCGAGGTTCCTGTAAGTCCTGGAGGCCAGCCCCTGCACCTGGATAGGGAACAGTACCTCTTCAAAAAAAGGGGTCTCAAGGCCCAAGTGGACCCTCTGATGCAGTTGAGCGACTTGTTGCACATGGTAGATAAGCGCTTGGGTGACCATTATTCCCCTCAAGGATATCTGTTCCCACCTCTTCCCACCTCCTCTACCCTGTTAGGGTTAACAGAGGGGGTGTGCAAAAAGGTTGTGCAAGCCAGGGGCCACGGGCAGGCCCCTGGGACTCCCCACTTTCCTGGAAATTCTTGTGAAAGTTTTGAAAAAACTGCTTGCGACAACCTTGAGGCTTATTCTGCAAATTCCAGGCTGGGGAAGCCAGTCTGGACTGTGTAACAATCGTGATTGCACATGTTCCCATAAGGTTGGGAATTATGGGATTTGCGTGTGTCAATAGTTGCAATTCTGTTATTCCAAGTAGGATTTTCCTATTTAGGTCAATAATGGAATAAATTTACATAAAATGTTTCATTTGATTGGTTGTTCATTCTGAGGTTCCCCTCCGTTTCTCTGCCAAGTTGCCTAGATGGCATCAATTCTGGAGGCTTTTGCGCCCCTCATTACCAACAATTCTTCTAGCCTTTTTTGGAAGTATTTCAAAGCAAGTTCAAGCCCTGATGGGCCCTCAATTTGGAATTCTATTCCAACTTCAAGTTCACTTCTTCCAATAAAGGCCGCTTTTTTGCTAAACTGGTTTATTTAAATTAACTTTATTTTAATGCGAGTTTTTGGCCAGTAGATGGCGGTGCTTCAGGGAAAGGGGTGGATGCGCTGGGCTCCTTTTGGGGAGGTCTTTCCCTGGCTAGCGTGGAACCAGAGTGTCATAAGGTGATAGAGGCTGGTTAGCTGCACCTCAGCCCATTGACCCCATGAGCGGAAAGAGGTTTTGGGGGCACCTCTGCCTGGGGTCCAAGGTGACAGAGGCTAGTGTACCGCACCTCAGCATGGTGTGCCTGGCAAGGCCATCCATTTGGACAGGACCAATTGGAGTTGGTATGGCCACATATGGGGGTGAGTGGTGTAGGGCTGGTGGCGGATTGAGCCTTGGGAGCCCAGTCTTGACAGACTGGCCAGTCCAGACTGGCCAGCGCAGAAAATTGAATTGGGGAAAAGCATTGGTTTTAGAATAATCATCATTTTACCCAGTCCAGTTGCCTTAACCCTCCAGGACAGATTCAGACAGTTTGAATTATACAGGCAGACTGATTTTGTTGGTCATGTCCTGTATTGGCACTGTCAACCTGGCTTGGGCATAAAAATGTGGGAAATTTATAATGTTTTTCTGATTTTTTCAGGCTCTCAAGCGCCCACACTTCCCTCCCCACCAGCCAATCAGATCCATCGCCAATCCTCAAATGATCAATCCCTTAACACCTTCCTCAAGTGATTTTTCCATCTTTAAAGTAATATCCCTGCCCAGGGGCTGTTGTCAGTTCATTTCTTATTCTATTCACATTTGCAAAAAATAAACCTTTCTACTCTCATTCAGATTGTTGCAGCCTCTGTTTGCAACTATTTTTATATATTAAAAAATTTTACCAATCAATCTAGTGACATGTACCATTGCCCAAATCCTCCTTTTTATGCTCATCAACTGTATTATCTGGTTAATTGACCCACTAGGCGGCACATCATAAATCTAGTAGGTCAATTTGCTCTGGATAATGAATCCACCTCGCCAGCCATTATTTCACGCCTGTTTGGTGCAAATCTGGTTGTCTGCTCCGCCATTGGCTCCTTGGAAGCCACTCTCCAGGTGGGGTAGTACCAGAGCGCACTTTTCCGTTGTTTGCAGAGTCAGGACTTACACCCAATCTGCCTGCTAAAGATCTCGCTTTTCTCAAGGGGCCTGGAGCACCCCATTCAGGGAAAGCTTGGCCCTGAAGCTCTGCGTGGGACCCCTTTCTACTCTGCTCATGCCACTTATTGTATGGCATACCTTGATCTGCCCCTTGTTGACCTGAGACCTTATCTCATTATACCTGAAGGCCTGAAACCATAAACCCTGAAGTAGTTGTCACCTTTTCTGCCTCCCCCACTCTTGGGGGTTGCCCCTGCAAGACTGACGGTTGCCCCCATCACAACCATTTGGTTCGCTAATGGGCCTTTGGTACATTATTAAACTTTTTCTTTCCTCACGCTCCCACTAAATCCTCGCTCATCCAAGTCATTTGGACTGCTGTGCCCATGGCATTCTGAGCTCTCCACTGTATGCTCACATATCCTGATTGAGAGCCCATTCTAATATTTATTAGCCAGGTCCAAGACAGTTCCATAGGGGTTGGCCTATTCTGCCGCAGGTTTAGCATAACCCTACTAATTACAAGAGGGATATTTTGATGGGGTGTTGGTGTAGAATTATTACCTTGATTTGAGGGATTTTGCTGAGAATCATCAGGGTTTTTTGTGCAGTTCTATAGTATTTACCCCCAAGAATACTCTTTACCCCATCTCAAACATGTAAATGTCTTATATTACCCCCTTGAAGAGTGTTAGGGGAGAAAAGAGATTCAAGAAACGTCCATGGACTCGGTTGATAGTAACACCAGAAGCAAGGGATTTGATGGAGTACTCATCCCCTCTCTTAGAAGTGATGGAGAAGGGTCCTTCCCAGATGGACCCAAGCTTTTCCCTCCTTGGCATGATACGGTTGTGGCAACAGAGTACCAAGTCTGACTCTTAGAGGAAAGGAAGTGGTTGCCTATTCTCATTTGCGGCTACACCTTCTTTGGTTACTGTTTTAGCTAAGTTAGTCATGGCATCAGGCTGCAGCTGGATGATGTGTTGCGCTAATCTTTTCAGGGCTTTTTCTGGATCATATGTCCTACCAGAGAAGATGTCTTTGGCTAGCAGGGCCAGTACTCCTGGTTCCTGACCATATAATATACATAAAGGAGACATTTTAAGGATTTGATAATAGCTGATAAAGTAGGCCATGAGAGCACTAGGTAAGAATTGATCCCAGTGTAGTGGATCTGAGATGTCCATCTTTTGCTATATGGAAACGAGGGTTCCATTAGCTCTTTCCACAGTACCATTTGTGAAAGGGTTGTAGGGGGCCAAAAAGAGTTGCTGCATACTCATGAAAGAAGCTAAAAGCTTTACCACTCTTGAGGTGAAATTTTTTCCATTATCACAAAGTAGGACCTGGGGACAACCATGCTGGGTAAAGATATTTTGATGAAGGACGGTGGCAGTGGCTTTAGCAGTCTGTGAAGGAAGAGCAAATGCGTCAACCCATTTTTCGAAGTGATCAATGCCTACCAAAAAATTGAGAATTAAAATGGTAGTCTGAGGTAGAGAACCTACCACTTCTAAACTTATTAAATGAAACGGTTGTTAAGGTGTAGTGGGTTAGTATTGATACTTGGGCTTGTAGCTGGATTGTTTCTTGCAGGTTTGGCAAGCGTCCAGGAATTCAAATATAGACTCCATGATTCCCTCTCAGTAATATTGATCTTTCACCCACTCATAAGTTTTACGCACTCCACTGTGCCCCAGCATAGAATGGACCTCCATGATCATGGGGACTCGCTCAGAAAGTCGGAGATAAAGCAATCAGTTCACCTCTACTCTCTTGTACAACTTTCCGCTTTCCACCTTAGTGTTGCATAAGTGTCATACTAACAATCTTTTGATGGGGTCATCCTCATCAGAACAGGCTTCAGAGGTCATAAGGAGGTCATGTAGCCTCTCAGATTCATTATTATCCAGGTGAAAGATAAGCAGTTGAGTCAAACCATCAACATTCATATGGTGGGTTCCAGCTCAGCACTCAATTTTCATAACATAGTTTTGAGGCTCTAAGGCCCAGCGACCCAACCGCTTATTGGGATCATTTATATTTTGTAACCACTTCAGGGAGGCGTGGTCAATAAACACAGTTATGGAAGTTCCATATAAGAAAGGGTGGTAATACCTTACAGCCAGTAGGACCCCAAGAAATTCCTTCTTTTCAAGAGAGTGTTTATAACTCTCCAAAACCCAGCTTGGTGGTTTTAGATGCACAGGACCAACGCAAGGGAACTAGTAGTCGTTGTTATAATATAAATGGCCCAGCAGAGGGTGCTGGAGCTAAAGAGGCTTAAGATGAGGGTGTTGAGCATAGGAAATTTAATAATAAGTTGTATCATTTGCCAAACATGGCCGTGTCCCAGAGGGCTGTTACTAACCAAATTTGGTACAGTGGTAGGGTGCACTGGTGGCCAGGTTTGGAGGGAACCTGGTAGGACCAGCGGTGTACCTAAAGCTTTGATGATTTTTAATAAAATAAACTGGCTCACATGTTGCAGAACCTCCTTGAAGAGGTCCGCGCACAGGTGCGCCCAAGTCAACATATGTAAACCATAAAATAATGGTAGGGTTTATTGAGGAAGATGACCAACGAGAAACGTTGGTCTCAAGAAAAATACTTAAGCCAGCTTGGGGAAATTTTGGATTGGCAGAAGTGTTCCCAAGCCTTGATGAGCCAATAAGTGCACGCTTCCATTCAAAAGGGTTACATACCTCATTTTCGATTTTACTCTAGTAATTGACTGAAGTTGAATCTGACCCAAGCTTAAAATTTTGTAAATGGAATGGGTTTTGAACCCGCATTCCCTGATCAAACAAAAATTTCACATTTTCGTCAGACTCAGAACTCGTTAATTTTAGCCCTAGAGCCAAAATAGGAGGCTGGACTTTAGACAATCACTTGTATCAACCTGGGCGTACCTCGCCTATAACTAGCGTTAATCCAAGGTGTGTTTGAGATCAGGAAGGGACTGAAGTTTCACCTTCTGGACCACCTGCCTCCCAGCCTTGTCCTTGCTGTTGGTCCATTCTATAAAGTCATGTATACATGACATTACCCTCACCTCTTTTTGGGCTCCACCACCCCTTCAGGGGCATTCGCTAAGGAAAAGTTATTATGGGCAGTGGCTGACTTCATGCAGCAACAGCTTGGTTATACTTGGATCCTGCAGCCTTTGAAAATAATCATGGAATGCTACAATTAACTCTTGGGCATGGGTGCAATCGCGTGCTGTGACCCAACTGTTCTTTGTTGCATCAAATACCTCCCAGGATACAATATACTTGAGTCTTCTTCTTACCCAACAAGAGGCTACAATCTCCTCCACTTCCCATTCTGGCGCCCCATCCCTGAGATAAGCTTTGGGGGTCTCTAGAGTGGACCCCAAACAACGTGAGCTTGCTTTCATGAAATACTGAAAAGATTTGAAATGAGGAGGGGAAGATCCAACTGGTACAAGGCGTGGACCACCTTTTTGACAATGCGGAATGCCCCAATCAATCTTTGGTCCCAGTTTTTTACATGGTTGCTTAATGGGGATGTTTTTAGTATCCAGCATCACGAGTTATTTTTCCTTTTCCGCAGGTCTCGCCCATCTCTTACCATCAGCATGCTCCTTGTAAGCTTGCATGACTGCATCTAAATTCGTGCTCAGCCCTTGATGTACTTTCTTGATCACTTTTGCAAAATCCAACACCACTTACACCTTGGATCCACAACTGGGCTCCATGTTGAAGGCAGTATTGAAGCCATAGTTGGTGAAGAAAGGGTAACAACTGATTGATGTATGTAGTGTGTTATAACTGAATTGGGCCATGGGAATATGGGAAACCCAATCTGAGTGATCTACGGCAGTGTAACACCGCAAGAACTGATAAAGGCACTGGTTCACTCGTTCTGTCTGCCCATCTTATTGAGGATGATAGGCAGTTGAACAGCAGGGACAGATTTTCAGAGTCTTACACAACGCTTCCCAAAAGACAGAGGTGAACTGGGGTCCCCTATCGCTTATTTTTTCCTGAGGGACCCCATGAAGAGCAAACATATTGGTAACAAACAGCCTAGCCATCACCACCGCGGTTACTGTGGTTCTTCAAGGTATAAAGTGGGCGAATTTATTAAAATGAAAACCACCATGATAGCATTATAGACATCAGATACAGGCAATTTAACAATAAAATCAACTGATAGGAAATTCCAAGGCCCATCATCCTTTTGAACTGGTATCAACAACCCTTCTAAAGGCTGGTGATTCAATTTCATTTGGCTGCAGACTAGGCACACTTTACAATATCTTCCTACCTGAGCGGCTAATCCCTTACAATTGTAAGTACGGTGGATAAGCTCAAGGGTCTTCATCTTCCCAGGATGACCAATGGTGATTTCGTCATGATGGTCCCAGATAATTTCCAGGTGATGTGGTCCAGCAGGAACCCATAGGCGCCCCTAAAACCACACCATCTCATCCTTTACGCGATAACCTCTGGTAATATCCTCCTGATTCAACGTGCTCATTGCATGAACCAGCATATATTCAGCTGACAAAGGCTGAGAAAGGAGAACCATTTTGAACATACCATATTCCTCCGCATTTTCTATAGGGGCGAGCGCTGGCTCAATGGCCAAGGGAGAGGAAAGTGGAGACACAATCTTACCTGGGGAATCATTAAATGGGTATTTTTGTACCTCCACCTCCTTTGGATTAGGAGCTAGTACAGGGTTACGGCAAAAAGCATCCGCCAAACTATTATTCTTGCCCTTTGTAAACTCACAAGAAAACGCAGATTGGGCAAGAGTCTCATGCCATAGAGTTTGCCGTGGGGTTAAGACATGAGGTGCGCGGTTTTACAGTAAGGCATGGTGATCTGCACGTGCGCAAAATGGTTGGGATGAGCCATGAAAGTGATGACGCCAATAGGTCAGCGCCTCAACCACTGCCAATAACCCTTTATTGTATACATCGTAGTTTAGCTCTGGTAAAGACATCTTCCTAAAAAATATCCCACCAGATGCTTTATTCCATCTTCACCTACTTGTAATAGGGTTGCCGCTATGGCGAAGTTGGAGGCATCTGAAGCAACAATAAACTCTTTATTGGGGTTGACATGGCAAAGAATGGAAGTGGACAGCAATGTACACTTTACTACTTGGAAGGCATCCTCCAAATGGGGGACCACTGAAGTACTTTTGTCCCACTCGCCTTATACAAAGGCGCGGCAATTTCAGAAAGAGTTAATGTGAACTTCTTGAGGGATGTACACGTCCCAAAAAAATTTCTCAATTCTTTAACTGAAGTTGTAGTGAACCAATCACGAATCACCTTCTCCTTGTATGGAGTTATCATATGCCCTTGGTCAAACACGACGTTGCCCAGAAAGGTGACCTGGGACTCTAAAAACATACACTTACTGATCTTCAGCGTAAGGTTGGCAGCCCTCAAACACCCCACCACCTGCCAAAAATGTACTGCATGGGACTCATTGTCAGGGGAAAATATCAAAAATCCATACAAGCTACCGCGCATACCCCCTGCAGGTCCCCAAAGCCGCATCAATATGGCATTGAAAGATATCAAGGACATTTTTAAGCCCAAAATGCATAAAATGAAATTGGAAGATTCCTTTTCTGGTACAGAATGCGGTCAACCACTCTTGGTCCTTCTTGATACAGATCTGATTATCACGTTTAAAAAATCCAGCTTGGAGAAGACTTGCGCCTTTTCAGCATAGCGTGCAATCTGTGAGTCCAGGGGGATGGGATGTAAGTCTGTTACAGTGACTTGTTGAGATTCCCATAGTCTATGCATGGGCGTAAGGTACCATCGGCCTTCTCAACAAAGAGAAGTGGGGAACATACAGGGGAAGATTGCTGAAAAATAGCACCTTTGGATAAGTGCTCCTTAACCCACACATCTAAGGCCTCTTCCTCCCGTACAGTCAATGTATATATTGGGGAAGATATAAACACCAGATCCACGGTGAGCTTGAACACGCAATCAAACACTGAATGATCTGGTATTGCGTTAGCTGAAGCCGCATCAAACGAATATACAACTCCTCCAAGCAGGAGGGTAGGGGAACCTCCACAGAGGGCTTCAACAATGGGGCAAGACTGAGAGTGTGAATATTGGGCCAGTGGGGAAAATCTCACTGAAAGTTGGCTTCAGCCAAAGGAACAACCAACTTATGACCATTCTTCAAAGTTAGGGATAAGATATTTTATTTCAATTTAGTCCTGACGTCAAACTTTTTCTCCACCACTCCACGCACAGAATGATGGGGTACAAGAGGTTTTTGATAGCTTGGAAGCGGTCAGACAAGTGATATGTGCCCACTTGATAGTCCAAGAACCCCATGATCTTCAGCATAGGAGTACCCTGGGAAGCCCCTCCTCTAACCATACCACCTGGCAAGTAACTCAGCTCAAGATAGTCGGCTAGGTTTTGGTTCATAAAATCCTTAGAGGCTATAGTATCTATCAAAATAGTAGTGCTGATTTTCCCTAAAGAGGATGAAAGGGTAGCTGTCAATAGAAAATAACCTGAATGACCTTTATTTAAAGCAAAAAACGCCAATACTTCACCACCAAACGATTCTTCAGGGTCTAACATTCCCCCAGGGTACTTTTTTTAATCGTAGAATGAAGAGGGATAATTGTCCACTCTTACTGCTGAGGCCACATATCCCACCATATATTCTGCAGTTGCATAAACATTCTTATATATTAAAGGTAATTTCTTTTCCCCTCCTACCCCCCCCCCCCCCCCCCCCTCTCTCTCTCTCTCTCTCTCTCTCTCTCTCTCTCTCTCTCTCTCTCTCAGTTCTGAAGATCATGGCAGGGGACAAGAGTGGGTCCTCTGGGATAATACCATATACTGGAATGAGGCCTTCATCAAAGCCATATGAGAAGGTACATGGCTTGGTAGTATATGTGGAAATTTTATTATAAGATGTGTTTTGGCATGTTAATGACCCTATACTCTTTTCCAAGATGGGTTGTACAACATTAAAAACCAACACCCCCAGGCCTTCCATCAATGATCCCATCTGCTCCATTCAAACGTGGTGCCAAAAGAAAAACAATTTTCTTGTGTTCATTTTATTAAGTTCAGCGGAAAGTTGGGGAATCATTACTCTCAAATCATGAAGAGACTGCAACCACCAGGTATGGGCAAGAAGGGTGTTTACCTTCAGGTTTGAGGTAGCGAGAATAATGCTGGACTGCTCCAACCCTTGGCAAAATGCAAAAAGCATGGTGAGCCCCACCATGGCCGTGACCATCAGCTGGCGCACACCATGTGTACTTTGCGAAAGCCCCACATGGAAAAAGTTTATGCACATAAAAATAAGTGGTTGATCATTTAATGTCAAAAGAGTGTCTATAACTCTCCAAAACCCAGCGTGGTGGTGATTGGTGCACAGAACCAAGCAAGGGAACTATTAGCCGTTGTTATAATAAAAATGGCCCAGCAGATGGTGCTGGAGCTAAAGAGGCTTAGGGAAAGGGTGTTGAGCATGGTAAGAGTAATGATGAGTCATATCATTTGCCAAACATGACCATGCCCCAGAGGGTTGTTACTAACCAAATTTGGTACAGTGGTAGGGTGCACTGGTGGCCAGGTTTGGAGGGAACCTGGTAGGACCAGCGGTGTACCTGAAGCTTTGGTGATTTTTAATAAAATAAACTGGCTCGCATGTTGCAGAACCTCCTTAAAGAGGTCCACGCACAGGTGCGCCCAAGTCAACATATGTAAACCATAAAATAATGGTAGGGTTTATTGAGGAAGATGACCAACGAGAAACGTTGGTCTCAAGAAGAAATACTTAAGCCAGCTTGGGGAAATTTTGGATTGGCAGAAGTGGTCTCAAGCCTTGATGAACCAATAGGCGCACGCTTCCATCCAAAAGGGTTACATACCTCATTTTCGATTTTACTCTAGTAATTGATTGAAGTTGAATCTAATCCAAGCATAAAATTTTGTAAATGGAATGGGTTTTGAACCCGCATTCCCTGATCAAACAAAAATTTCACATTTTCGTCAGACTCAGAACTCGTTTATTTTAGCCCTAGAGCCAAAATAGGAGGCTGGACTTTAGACAATCACTTGTATCAACCTGGGCGTACCTCGCCTATAACTAGCGTTAATCCAAGGTGTGTTTGAGATCAGGAAGGGACTGAAGTTTCACCTTCTGGACCACCTGCCTCCCAGCCTTGTCCCTGCTGATGGTCCCTTCTATAAAGTCATGTAAACATGACACTTCTCAGTGATGCTGTAATTGCGTTCAGTTTTGGATAAAATCTTGTTGAAATAGGAGACTGGGTGATACACGCCATTATCATCCAATTGAGCCAGAATGGCTCCCACAGCGTAGTCAGAAGCATCAGTAAATAAGAGGAAAGGCTTATAATAGTTAGGGTGGCACAGGATAGGATGCCTTTTCAACAACTGCTTTAGCGTTTCTAAGGCAGCCTTTTGTTCAGCTCCACAATGAAAAGGGACGTTCTAACCAATAGCCGGACAAGTGGCTCACTCATCTGGGAGTTTTTGACGATTATTGGTGATAATACCCATCATACACAAAAATACCTGGGTATTGTGCAGGGTTTTTGGCGCAGGCGTTTTGTAAATAGCCTCAATTTTGTTTTAGATGGTTAAAATCTCGTCCTGTGAGATGGCGTGTACAAGGAAATTTAATTTCTTTTGGAAGAAAGTACATTTGGAGGGATTAAGTTTGATGTTAGATGACATCGATGAATCCCCCCTTGGGTTGGGACCATCTAGTACTAAAAAAAGTTTGATGTTAGATGCCTGCAAGCCTTGGATCACTTTATTTAGATGTGTAAAGTGATCATTGAAGGTATTGGAGAAAATTGTGATTTCATTGAGATAGATGATCACAAAACCTAGCTTAAGATACTGAAGAATGTGATCCATAGCATGCTGAAAAGTTGCAGGCGCATTGCACAACCCCTGGGGTAGCCAAATGGGTTGGAACAGGCCCTCGCTGCAGATAAGGTCACATTTCTCCATTTGTTGTGGAGTAAGTCCATTTGCCAATACCCAATAGCCAAATCCATAGCGGAAAAGAACTTGGTCCAAAGAGTTGGTCCAGATATCATCAATACATAAAATAGAATATTTATCCTTTTTTGTGATGTTGTTTAGTTTGTGGTATTCCATAGCTACCAAATGATCTACATTTTTTAACAGTAGAATAGGGGATGACCAAGGACTTTGGGAAGGCACCAGCAACCCAGCGTCCAGCAATATGTTTGAGCTCTGTCCGCATCTGTAGATCTTCAACTCTTGATTTGCAGTAGGGTTCAAATTGGATGAGCTGAGCATCCCCAACATCAATGGTATAAGTCCAACCCTTCATGAGACCATAATGTCAGAGTTAGATAAAATGTCACTATAGGCCTTGAGTAGAGTGTGGACTTTATCAAGCTTAGCTGTTGTTAATTCCTCAGAAATATAAACCGTAGGTAGAGTACATAACGATAGGTCAGCAGGTAATCACATATCCGCCAAGACTCAAATCAATGAACTTGCTTGATGTCATCAATGGGAATCAACAGGCCTCTTTCGAATCACCTGATGCTTTTTTACAACCATGTCCTTCAGGGCGAGATTCCCCAGCAGGAGATTGATAGGTCGCTGATAGATTGGGTCTAGAACGCGCTGGCAATACTTTGTTCTTTAGAGGACTAACACCATCAACGCTTGTTAGGTGCAATAATAAATTATGAGAGAATTGTAGGGTAATCTTAGTGTCAACTAACCTTTGTTCACCCGCCTTGATTACTACCTCTTCAGAAGCATAACAAAGGAATGCCCTTTAGGGCATCCACTGATTCAGACAGCTTTTTTAATCTGCCCCACTGTTGTGTAGTGTAGGATAAGGCGGAGGAGGGGTACTCAACGGTTCAAGCGTATTTTTTATTAAGCTTATTGTTGGTTAAAATCAGGAAACCTTGTAGTTAAGCAGGGAGAGATAGCCCTCCTTTAAATTGGTGAAACCATAATTATTAAGCATAAATTGGGTACCAATGAGTAGATCATAGGTATTGTTAGCCAAGGCCACGGTTAAGCTGACAAGATGAGCTTCCCAAATCGGATGGTAAGGATGAGTATGTACCAATAGCGCACAAGTTGGAGGGACAGCAGCATCAAACTCTTGGATGTAATAGAGGTTAGTGGCTATCTTAATTTTTAATGAGTTTAGATGACAACGTAAAATGGGAACCCAAAGTTAAGGATAGCCATGACCTGTACTATGTTAATGACGATTTCCATTATAGTTAAGGTTTTTATCCAGGTAGAGTAAAGGGCTAGGATATCCTTATATGTAAGTAAAAGCAAGACTTTTAGTAGTCTCAGGGTAACTATCGTGGATAGACTGCAATTTTTGCACACACTGGTGAATTGTATCAGTGTGGCAATGAGCTGGTCAGCGTCACTGGCAGTGTCAATAACCCCACAAACACTCAGCACTTAATGGAGATAAGTTTGGGGTATCCTATTCATATTCTCTCTAAAGATTCAACCTTTTATGTACCTCCACTTCACCTGAGGCCCCTAAAACATAATAACTGAAATCTTCACCACGTCTTCAGATTTGTCATTGGAGGGGTTATTGATGCATGTCAGGGAGTCTGTAGGACGCTAGGTAAGTTCAGGGCTTCCCTTGTTTCAGGAGAGGCCCTGGTGGCGCTCCTCTACCCTAATAACTTTTGGAGGAGGCGCTGTAATTGCCATGGCTCTACATTTGGCCCTTAAAGTATTGGGTTTGTGCTGCCCCATGGCTACAGGGTTCAGAATAGAGATGGCCAAAGGAGATTTCAAGGGAGATGGAGATAGTGTCTTGGAGCTACGTGATGATTGAGCTACATTGGAAGGCCGCTCTGGACAAAGGGGAGAGCAATGCAAAGGGATGAATGTCTTCACTT
Source organism: Massospora cicadina (assembly GCA_022478985.1). Classification (NCBI taxonomy): domain Eukaryota; kingdom Fungi; phylum Entomophthoromycota; class Entomophthoromycetes; order Entomophthorales; family Entomophthoraceae; genus Massospora; species Massospora cicadina. The sequence goes on along the minus strand of JAKSZP010005506.1, from coordinate 84,483 downwards.
AATAGGATTTTAGAGCTGAAGATAAAGGGGAGCACTGCCCCATCACTACCAGTATACTCTGGCTATCCTTACGTGGTGGAGGAGCATCTCGTTGTGGAAGCTCCACGGGAGCAGGTTTCCAGAGGACAGCCATAGAAGAGTCTAGAGGGGTCAGAGTAGATTCTCGCCTCAGAGCTCCTTTCATAGGGCCAAGTTCATAAATGTCAGCCACTGCTAGCAATGCCTCTTTAATATATAGTAAATTTTGGAAGGAGAACTTTACTGAAGAGATATACATCGCCAAGGAGGTATGGGGCACCAACCCAGTCAAGATAGAAGCAATAACATCATCTAGAGTTAGCATCTTTGCAAGCAATAGAGGATGGGCTTCACTATAGAACCTCTCAACATAAAGAAATTGATTCTACCTTTTGCAGGCTAAGGCACATAAAGGCCTGTTTTTTCCTTTGCAAACTCTGCGTTGAGTCAAATTCTTCAATGAGCGCTTGCTTAACCTCCGCCCAAGTGCTGAAGGTGGCCATGTTCAGAACCATTATCTCTTGAGCCACACAACTTAAGAAGGGAAAGATGTACTTGGTTTTCTGATAATCAGTTTCTCCTTCAGTAGCAGATTCATAAATGAAGAGAAAGGAGGCATTACTGCCCTCATCTAGGGTAAACTTGTCTCTATAAGAAGGGTTTATGAATATTAGGGAGGACCCCATGAGGGCCTTGAAAAAAGTTCTGTTTAAGCTTTTTATGTCGATACAAAGCACTGGCTAGCTGTTGTTCCAATGTAGCTATCCTGGGTTCAAATGCAGCAGGGAGGCTATAAGGGTTACTTTCCCTACTAACCTCCATTTTTTCAATAAGGCTTTTGTGGTGTAATTTCCCCTTGTAGTGAGCACCACTTGATGGAATCCTGGCTTTTTAGAGTAGTCAATGCTGTTTGCACAGGATTCAAACAATTCAGCAGGTGCAGGAATATTGAAACTCTCAGCTGCTGTTATAAGGTGGGAAATTTTTAGTACAGTTAAATTAAACTATAGAATTTCTATTCTAAAAAAGATATAAGGTTTTATAGTTATTTTATTTGGTGTTAGCTTAAGGTATTAAGAGACCCTACTGTAATGTGACCCCTTGATTGAAAGTAATTCAGAGCTAAAAATAAGAAGGACGGATGAATAAAGAATAGGCGAAGGGCTTCCCAATTTGGCTAAATGATGATTTAGCCTATCGCCTCACTGTAAATCTGTATCATATTAGTAGAGCTTAGATTTTAGGTGTAATTTTGACTCCTGGAATGACATAACCATGTGGAAGTATATAATATAATTCCGCCAATCAGCCATCTTGAAAGAGTTGGTTTTCTTAGTGATTTGCACCAAATTTGAGCTGGTGCTAGGGCGAGGTTCCAGAGGGTTTGACCTAATCTGCCGCAGGTTTGGCGTAACCCTATTACTTAAAAGAGGGCTATTTGGCTGAGGTTGGGGTAGAAAAATTATCCTGATTTTAGAGAGTCAATGAGAGTCGACCAGGGTTTTTTGTGAAGTAATAGAGGTATTTCTCCCAAAAAACACTTTTTGCCTCATCTCAAACATGTAAATGTCTGACATACATCTCTAAATCTTGTGCATAGTTACCTCTTGCTGCTGTTGCTGCCCAATGTGACCATTTGGGGTATGGAACGTTACTTGAACAATTTATTTGTTTAAAAATGATTGGTTTGTTGATGGTAATTGATGAGGCCATGCCACCTGAGGAACATGGGCTGAAGAGCTTTCCAGCATTGATAGGTGCCCGTTGGACAACCTAAAACTGTGATTGAAACATAGCTCTTAATGAGTTGGAAAAGGAAGTAGAAAATGGCATGGCATGAGTGTACCATACCTTTGAGAGAATCAGGGTAATTGCTAGCACTACTGACCCCACAAGCCCTGTTGAATGGCCATATAGACTAGCTGCGCAGCTTGAGATACTAGAAAGGAGTTAATCTCCATAATTATAGATGTATATCCTCCAGATTCCAGCCATATTCCAAGTGGTGAACAGGTTGATTGGAGGGTGTGTTTGAAATGGGACAATTGATCTTCTAGCTGAAGGGCGGTGAGATTTACATTGAGCCAAAGAAGATGGTGCTTGCCAAGGAGTATGCCCTCATTCTTGTGGCAATAAATCTTGGCGTTGATTCCTTGTTCATATTGAGTGATGATCTTTACTAAGGAGAGATCGCCTGATTTATTGAAAACACCCACCATACATCATCTGCAAATGCTAAAACTTTGAGAGGGTTCTGGATTAGAGAGTTAATGCCTTTAAGGGTCTGATTTATGATGCTAAGGACTGTGTTTAGTCCAAAGTTTTACAACAAAGGCTAAGAGGTTTGCCTTGTTTTAAACCATGTTGTCAGATAATGAGGTTAGTAATAAACCCTGGGCAATGGATAGCCAAGGTAGCTGACTCATCTGAAATATTTCAAATATAACAATGAGGAGAAAAACGGAAAGTTTAAAGGGACACCCTAAGATATTTCCAATGAACATGATCATATATCTTTTCCTAGTCCAAGATATTAGTGAACTATCTGATATGGACTGACATATATTGGATACTGTATGGATGTTGTCCCATATTCTGCGAGTGGGACTAAACCCATACTCATTGTATGATATTGCTGTTTAAGAAATCTTACCTGGATGCTTATACTGTATCTCAATCATTATTTTTAAAATCCGCGTTTGTGAATGAGATTAGGCGCTAGTTACCCAGATCATTAGATACTCTTTTTAATTAATGCGACCACAAAGGCTTCTAACCCACCATGTGGTAGGTGTAAGTCCAGGGGAGAACCCCCTACACCTTGACCATGAGGCATTCCCTTTTCACACAAAAAGGTGTCTGAAGAAGGCAGCCATCCCCCTTGTTACCCAGGGAATTCAAGCCCATGTGGTGACAAATGGTGGGTGATGGCCTACCCTTTGAAGGTTACTCCTTCCCTTCCCTACTTAACCACAAGTGAGCTTATACAGCGGATTAGGGGGGTTTTCATGGAGGTGGTAGCCGTGAGAGGACGCCAGCAAAAGGGCAAAGGCAAGCACATAGCCCCAGTGCTAATGTCAGGGTCTGCAAAATTTGGCAAAAATTTAAAGCAATTGGGGGGTCCAACTTCGGTAATAATTCAGATTTCTCTGATAAGGCAATAATCTGGATAAATTGAGGGGTATAAATCCAGTAACATCAAATGTGATAAATCCATTTAATATTCATTAGGACAGGGCTTCTGTGGCCTGGCCATGGGCGCTACCAGTTGCCTGCCAAACAAAGCGTAGCTAATCCAAGAAAAATCGCGGTGGGAGGAACAATATAGTGGCACAATTTGAGTGAGAGTTGGATGGCCTTCAGAAGGTCAATTTGGCATCAAAATAGCTTTGATCTCATTCCATCAAAAATCAGTTGGATTCACGATTTCTTAATTTATGCATCCTCACTTATTCTCCAATCTCTAGGTCATAAGGCAACTATCCCTCACTGATACATTTGTCAGTCAATTCTTTCCTTTTTGTTTTTCAATAAACAATCTGTTCCCAACCAAAAAAATTATTAAATTTTCACAGCGTTTATTGCCTCAGCAGCTATAAACCATGTTTCTCAGGTTGCGTCACAATTGGGACCTAATGGCCGTTATCACCATGCTGCTCCCCACCTTCATCAAATGGGGTTATTGCATGTGTGACTTATTGGGGATGTCCCCATTTGCTGGTGCTCTCTGGCGTCAAGATGTGCCAATGATGTTGAAGATCTTATCTCTCTTTTGGGTAAGGTATCGTGACCTCACCACTCAATCTATCACTAGTGGTCCTGAAGCGAATCCTGACACTTTATTGTGGCTATAGGGTCCCCATACCTGAATCTTCTGGCCCTTCAGGCCTTGTTGTTTGGTTTCTTGTTAGGTTGATGGTTACAGTGGCCTCCAGCTGTCATTCTATATTTTCCTCCCTACCACCTTAATACCAAACCGCTCATATTACAATGCTTTTGGCATTCTGGTTTACCTTCTGGATTCTCACGCACCCCAACTGGCAGTCCAGTCTCAATTTTATCTAGCAGATCCAAGACAGTAGGCGAGTTTATAGAAGTCATTTATTAATAGAGGCTTTGATTAATGGCGTTAAAAATTGAAGTGTGTCTTAGAGAACTCATAAGGAATGTCATCTGGGAAAGGGCTTTTGCATTGAGGTGTCCTATGTACCTCATCCAAAAGGTCTCATAAGAAACAGCACTTACAAGTATAAATAAGTTAAGAGGAGAGTGGGTTTTATAAATATAATTGTTGTATGTCCTCTGGGTTACAGTCATCAGCTTGATAAAGGTTGGTCTAAATTGTGAACCGTTTCAGGTACTTCATTGGGGGAGGAAATAATTGCGTCTGTGCTAGTTAAAACAGAGGCACAAAAAGTACCTTGTTTTCATGCAGTAAAGTGGTGCTAAAGTACCTTGTTGATTTCTCCCCTTTTAGTGATATGAGAGGTATCAGAAAAGTGCTTAAACGTTGTTGGTTTGTAATATCAAACTCTTGAAAATGAATAGTTGTAGCAACTCATTCATGAGTACATGCTGGTCTATAGCTCCTGCGTGGGAAGTTTCTTTCCAGATGGGCCAGAGAGCGTTGAAGGCGGTTAGCTTCAGCTGTAGATGCGTGATGCCACCGTGTGGATATCCACTTTTCAGAATCAGTGATGTGTTGTTTCATTAGACTTCAAGTTACCAAGGGATCTTCATGAAATGGGCACACTATATGGGTTAAAGGTTCTTATTGCCTCACCCATTATGAGAGATCCTCGCTGGATATTGTATCAATACTTACTTTATTCCAGCTTGGTTGATTATTTGGTTGATTAAGTGTAGACAGGGAGATTGTAACTAATAGGTGGTGTAAAAAATTTACTTAAGGGGTTATTATCAGCAAACAACCCTAGTAATCTTTTACTGCACAGGTTCAGATTTCTTATATACTTCATCATGTTGTATAGTATAATATATTATTGATCAATAATAGTATGCAGACTATTTTCTGTAGTTGAGTATGAATTCTTATATCTCGGCCCAACACTCAGCCAATTTTTCCAATTAAATACTTAAGATGTCGTAATCTGGGGATTTGTTCCCTCATTCTGTCCAACCCAATCTTTGCTGAGATTCCCTGGTGACAGTCTCTTCAGTCCAACACATGGTCGGCACCAATCCCCAAAATGCGTCTCCTTATTCTCTAGATCCCCGCTCATATCTTTACTCTTTTCACTAGAGTCTTCCAATTATCATACACAGCAATACTAACCTTGAGAAGAATAGCACAATGGAAGCTTATAATAGTTTACTTCTTCACTAAATACTGAACAAAAACAATAGAACTTCTTATCTGTTCTCATAATTACTGTTTTCTACTAAATGCTGTTTTTTATCTTCTGGCTTCTTGACATACAAGGATCTTGGTCCACCTGAATGATTAAATCTTTATCAACTGTATTAACCCCAGGATGGGTGAAACCAAATGGAAAGTCAAGCTGATCTGTATCTATTCCAAAATGATGTTTTTATTATAATGAATCCTAGGGAATTTATAGCGGGACTAAGTCATCTAACCCTCAGTTGACACCTCCATAATGAAACGGCAGCTGTTGCCATTGTATCACCCATCCTCATCTAAGCAGTGATGGTCTTCCCCATCCTGGCTAGGATTCTGTCATTGGACATCCTTGAGACCTAAACAGAAAGAGTCATAAAATGTGTCCCTAACGTTTTCCTCTTGATTCAAGTGAACCAACCATATTTGGCTAGCGACCTGATTAGGTAATGGGACTTATTACCCTTTAAGGCAGGTCACACAAAAACCAATCAATTTGCTAGCTGCAAGTGGAATTACTCGCCTCGCAACTTGCTATTCATTCCCAATAAGTCAGTGATGAAACCTGGCCAATCCCAATTGGTACACCTGATAGTTAATCACTATCAGATGCACCTATTTCATTGGCTCTCCACCTGATGTGATCTTAAGTATTCATCTGGATCGATCCCTGATGGATGCAACCTGGCGAATATCCCAAAATCCCCTACATGTAGTTACTCTGAAACTTGGGCCAACCAATTTCCAATTCACTTCGCCTTAGGGAATTTTTCCCTATCGATTCCTGGTAATCTAATAGGCTGGGAATATGGGCAAAAATCCCAACACATCCCCCCTCTTGCCTATACTTCCAGCGAGAAAAGGACTGGGGCATGAGAACACCGCTTTGGACACTCATTCAAATACTTCATTGGCTCAAGCGGAGTACAATTGTCAGTACTTGATGATGCTTGGGACAATATTCAGAATGTGGCGCTCTTCTTCTTCCTCCTTACTACCGCCTTCTCAGAGCGTAGTCCCCACAATCTATTGTCATGCTGGGCTGATAAATTTACTTGTGATGATATTATCCCCAGGATCCAGTTTCCCCCTGTCAGGGCATATGACCTGCTGTCATATTCAGGATTCTCAGTCCAGCGTCCTTGATTTCCTGATTTTCTCCTCGTCCTGTACAGGAGACTTTTGCCATCAATGTTTATTTTGCAGCCCAATTAAGAATACTTATTTTTATTCACCCATGTTATTTCTCTCATAACCTCTTGGCTCAAGTCATTCTTAATTCTTCTCTTGGAGAGCTTATCTCATTAACTTTGAGATTGATTTCTCTTAAATTGGAGCTTAATGGATTGTAGAGTGCATAATGTCAACTTCCATATAAGTCTGAAATCCCCCCTCTCATCCAGCTCATATGTCAACTTCTGAGTCACGATACCAGCAGCTTCTGAATAGTTTTCCTGATCAAGACCTCTGAATCTTCCAGCAGATGATTTGGGATGCACAGCGGAGACTCTTCTATGGTCCTTCCAGGACTCATACGCCTAGTCTGGCGCCAGCAGCTAGTCCTTCTATTGATTTACCAGAAATGGTAACTAATCCCTCTAAAACCAGGCTTGCAATCATTTTAAACAACTCTTGGCCGATTCTTCCTCTGCCATCAATTCCAGAGTTGGATTTCAAAACTCTCCTGAATTTGGCTCCTTTTTCTGATGCACCAAACATTTTCATAGATGCTCTGGAGATTATGCCATTTGCTATTGATTGCTCCTTTCTTGCCAGGTCAGACCTGCTTCCTGAGTTCCTCTTCCAACTCAGACAATATTACAAACCCACTGTTCTGGCTACTGAGCTCACCATCAGTAACAGTATTCATTTTAAGCTTCCCTATGCTGAACTCCAGGACCAAGTCACCGAGGCTTTGTCCCTAGCGCTGAATCCCTCTGATATTAATAACATCCTGGATCAGGATACCGCTGCTTATGCTCTTCGCTTTGCTGGCTAAATTCTTCAATGTTCGGTCCACAAAGCTTCCAGCCTCACCCAGTTTTCATCACTCCTTCAGCTTTAGCTTCTGAGAAGCCCATAGTCATCTCTTACAGGATGTCATTTGTTCCCTGCACAACTATCTCTTTTCTGGCGCTTCCCATTGGTATCTTCCACTGATAGCATTAGTAGGAGGCATGATTTGGCAACCCCCATCAAACATACCTTGTTTGCTGCCAGCCCATATGTCCAGTGTTCTTGATTAAGACCATTGTAAGGCGCTCAAAACTAATCTTCCAGCTCTGGTACCATATTGGGATTACTCAGAGTTATTTGCTGATTGCCTCTTCTTATAATGTTGCTTTTCTCCCCGCTCCAGAGTTTCACTATTGGCTTTGTCTGACATCTCAATTTCCCTTCCCCTAGTTGCTTTCTCTCAGGGTTCTGCATCCAATCAAAGAATGTGATTTCGTGTAGGTCTAGCCCTTTCTAGCATCTTATCTCACATTAATTTCAATGGGTTGTTCATTCCTATCATAATTCATCCTCCCTTCCCCAAGAGGTAACATAAGCAGGATCTTCATATCAAGGACAATTAATTAAAATAAAACTTATAAAATTATATCTTTTTTTCTTTATGTGGTTTATAATCTTTTTTCCAATATCTTTTATCATTTTTTTATTTTTATTCTTCTTTTTTCCATGGTATTTGATCTTATTTTTGGTTCAGTGGTCCATCTTTTTATTTTTTTCCCAAACTGGGTCCTGGGTACTTAAACCTACCAATTTTTATGGTTCAGAGGTCCTTTTTTGGACTTAACCATCTAGATTAGTTCAGAGGTCCTTTTTTCAGACTTGACCTAATCATCAGAAAATGACCAACTTAATGGTTCATTGGTCCTTCAGGAACTATTTTATTTTTTTCTATTGATCCATTGCTTTAGATACTTAGCGTGGACTTGATTCACAACTCTTCCATCCAAGAGATTCTTGATGGAGTAGGCATCAGTCACCATCTTGGCGATCACTTCAAACGGACCCAACCACAACGCATCTAGTTTGTTTCTTCTTCCAAAACCATGCATATTGCAATAGGCTACTCTTTCTCCTATTTGATATTCTGCTAAGGCTGGTCAGTTCTTATCATCCATCAATTTTACACGTATCCTTTTCTTCAAAGTTGTATTGAATGCTTGCAATTGCATATCAATCAGGATATTTTTCAGTCAGTTCAAGTAATGCTTGGCACTCATCCCCAATGTAGGTTCCATCACCAAGTAAAAAATCGGTGGCAACGCAGCCTTTTTTCCGTACAACAGCTCAAACGGCATCTTTCCTGTCACTGTATGATGACTAATATTGTAGGTGAACATCACCAAACTCAGATATGTTCCTCATGCAGAAGTTCTTCCTGTGACCAGCTTCCTTAGCGTTGCAGCTAGCGTTCCATTCACCCTTTCTACCAGTCCATTCACCTCCAGCCAGTAAGGTACTTACACGCCTCCTCTGATCCGCATTATCTCATTCAATCGTGGGATCATATGAGATGTGAAGTTGGTCCCATTATTGCTAAGCAGGACCTGCAGACATCCATGTCAATATATTGCTTGATCCAGGATGAACCTCACGGTGCTGGTAGCATCTACTTTTGTTAGGGCCTTCATCTCAACCCATCTTGTTAGACGGTCACTGGCAATTATAATGTACTTGACTCCCCCTGTGCTCATCATCAGTGGTCCCATTACATCAATGGACACCGTGTGCCAGGCAAATCCAGGGCGGACCAGTCAGTATCCAGTTGTATTCTTATGTGGTTTGTGAATCTGGCACTCCATGCAACAAGCTAGACAACCCATGACATCGTAGTTGATGGAATCCCAGTAGTACTGGCGAATATGGCTGATTGTTTTCCTCAGGCCTCCATGCCCAACAACCTTGTGAGCTTCTTGCACTATAGCTGCTCTTTCCAACAGCTTTGGGAATAATACAACTTCCCGTTGATCATCTTAAATACTTGTCTATCCATGGTCTTGATGTTTCCATCACTTTCTGAAGCAAACCTTGGATTTCTCGGGGCTTGTCCCCAATTTTTCCAATGACTATTCTCTGGAATAGCTCATCTGCCTGCGGGTATACCATCTGGACCATTGGCAACCACGATAAGCCATCTGCGTTCTGGTGAGAAGCCCCCACTTGGTGGACAATCTCATAATGATAGGCCTAAAGCTTAAGTGACCATCAGGCCAGTCATCCTTCTGGATCTCTCAAATTGTGAAGCCAACGCAACGAAGAGTTGTCTGTCACCACCTTAAAGTACATTCTGTGGATGTAAACCCAAAACTTCTTACATGTGCAAATGACTGCAAGGCATTTATGATCAGTCACGGTGTAGTTCCTATAAGAGGCTGAGAGTGTCCAGCTCACATATTCCACTGGATGTTCATCCCCAAGTTTGTCTATTTGGCTTAGTACAGCGCCAATTGCCATCAATGAAGCATTGATTTTGATAATAAACTCTCAATCAAAATTTAGATATTTTAGAATTGGAGAATCTATTAAATACCAGCGTAGCTCATCAAAGAAGTCCTGGGCCTCTTCATTCCATACAAATCCTTTTTTGGATCCTTCAATAGATGGAATAAGGGCTCAGCTATTCTGGCAAAGTCCCAAATAAATCTTCTTAATAGATTGATACTCTTGGCAACTCATGCTGGCAATCTCATTTCATCCTGATTGGCAGATTTTCACCAGTATCAACCTTGTGGATCACATCCCTCATGCATCCCAAATTGTTGTCATTCTCTGGGCAAATACTCCCTGATACAATTTGAATAATTTTAGCACCTCCTATTGCTGGCCTTCCAACATATCAGCAAGTTGCTCTTGATCAAGCAATAGGTTGATACTCTTGATTACCCCAGCCAATAATTCCATCACATTGAGGGTGGAATTTCTTCTGTTCAGTCGTCAGGATTTCTTGTTGCTTCCTAGGTCCAAAACTCATAGACCAAAAAAATTGATATTTTTTATCTTTTATATTTTTATATATTATTTTGTATTTTTCTTTTGCAATGGGACTTGCAACCTACAAAAAGGTTCAGAGGTCATTCTTTTCCCCTTCATCCAAACTGGGTCCTAGGTACTTAAAACTACCAGTTATCATGGTTCAAAATCTTATCCTCTTAAGATTTAACCATCCATTTGGTTCAGTAGTCCTCTTCTAGACTTGACCAAAATCTCAGGACATAATCATTTAATGATTCAGAGGTCCGCTGGGAACATTGCAACTATTTTCTTTTAGGCTCAATACTTCTGATTAGTAATGATCTTTCTCACTATACACCCAGCAGCGCTGTTTCTTCACGTATAGGCAACACTTGCCAACTTTGGCAAGACTCTTGAATATTAGGCATTTAATCCCAACTGGTTAAAAATCCAATGGGTCCTAATTTCATCTCTTATTTTGGCAACTGATGCTTTGGATCCTCATATCTCATTAGCCAACAGTTTTGTCCAATTGTTCAAATCGTTTTTCTCCTGAAAACGATTTTTAGCATAAATTGCCATCTTTAATTACATAGGTCGTTCTGGCCTCTTTAGCTTCATCCAATTTCTCCTGAATTGATGAACTCGTCTCCAGCAACTTCTAATCATTGGTTGAGTGTTATTGAGTCAAATGATTTTCTCCGCTATCTTGAATTAATCATTTCCTGTTTTTATCTTCATATCTTCATTGATATGGCAGACCAATTCTCCAGATTGTTTGCTTCCTATTTCATATAATGCCTCATCTAAACACTCACTCCTCAGGACTATTTAAAGCTGACCCAATTTCAACCTGAGTTGGCCCTACTGATACTCCTCATCTCAAGTAGATATCCGGTGGAACAGGTTTCCTTGCAGCACTAGTTAGTTCCATATTTAGGCTGCAAGTCCTTTTCCTTGGTATTGAGTATCTTAAATTTGCTTCACTTGGAGCTCCACTTCTGAGCTGGGTGAACGCCAATGAACGTGATCCATTCACGTTCTATCTTCGTTACTTTCTTTAGTAACTTATTTCCAAAATTGGAAACATCTTCATAGGACATCATGTTCTAAGTTCTTCAACTCAACTACCTCTGTAGTAAGCACCAACTTGTAAAAATTTACTTAAGGGGTTAATATTGGCAAACAACCATAGTAATCTTTTTACTTCACAGGTTCGGTTTTCTTATGCACTTCATTACATTGTATAGTATAATAGATTATTGACCATTAATAGTATGATGACTATTATTTGTAGTTGAATATGAATTCTTATATCTCAGCCCAACACTCGGCCAGTATTCCCAATTAAATAATTAAGATGTCATGATCTATGGATTCATTCCCTCGTTCTGTCCAACCTGATCCTCGCTGAGATTCCCTGGTGACAGTCTCTTCAGTCCAACACATGGTCGGCACCAATCCCCAAAATATGTCTCCTTATTCTCTAGATCCCCGCTCATATCTTTACTCTTTTCACTAGAGTCTTCCAAGTATTGTACACAGCAATACTAACCTTGAGAAGAATAGCACAATGGAAGCTTATAATAGTTTACTTCTTCACTAAATACTGAACAAAAACAATAGAACTTCTTATCTGTTCTCATAATTACTGTTTTCTACTAAATGCTGTTTTTCTTTATCTTCTGGCTTCTTGACATACAAGGATCTTGGTCCACCTGACTGTTTAAATCCTTATCACCTGTATCAACCCCAGGATGGGTGAAACCAAATGGAAAGTCGAGCTGATCTGCATATATTCCAAAATGCTGCTTCTTATTATAGTGAATCTTATGGAATTTATAGTGGGACTAAGTCATCTAACCCTCAGTTGACACCTCGTTGATGAAACAGCAGCCATTGCAATTGAATCACCCATCCTCATCTTGGCAGCGATGGTCTTCCCCATCCTAGCTAGGATTCCATCACTGGACATCCTCAAGACCTAAATGGAAAGAGTCAGAAAAAGTCCCTAACGTTTTCCTCTCAATATAAGCAAACAAACCATATTTGGCTAGTGACCTTCTTAGATAATGGGACTTATTACCCATTAAGGCAGGTCACGCACCAACCAATCAATTTGCTAGTTGCAAGCATCATCACTTGCCTCACAATTTGCTATTCATTTCCAATCAGTTGGTGATAAAACCTGATCAATCCCAATTGGTACACCTGATAGTTAATCACTATCAGATGCCCCTATTTCATCAGCAACTCCGCCCTATGAAATCTTAAGTATTCATCCAGAACGATCCTGATGGATATGACCAGGCAAATATCCCAAAACCCCCCAAACGTAGTTACTCCAAAACTTGGGCTGGCCAATTTCCAATTCACTTCGCCTTAGGGAATTCTCCCTAGCGACTCCTGGTAATCTAGAAGGCTGGGAATATGGGCAAAAATCCCAACAGGTGGTATGAAAATCGCATAACCATAGTGCCAAACCTGGATACTCTTGGCTTAAAGTATAATGGTGTAGAATGTAGTCAATGCATGTCATAGACAACAATCTTCCCTGTTGTATATGTGGTTGTGTCATGTGCGTTACCCCAGAAGAATCACTAAGAAGGGGGTCAAGTAATCTTCTGTGTGACTTGATTACTAATAATTCAATATGGCTTGGTGGGTATTGAGAGTTGAGTGACCAACGGTCATTTGCAGCATTAAACCAACAGTTAAAATTACCCAATACATGTGTGGCATCTGGGAGATTTATTTGGTATACTCTTGAGAGAAAGTCAATTTGGTTAGCTGAGTTATTATGGCATATATGTTATAAGAGTATAAACTCCTAATTGCCAATAATAATGTTATTGCTGATGCACGTTCATTTTTAGTAAAACTGTAAGTGTTAACTATTATAAATCCTTTGGTAGGGTGAATAATGAACCCACAGTATTAAGATCAAGCGGAGTCCATAGGAAAAAGAGCTTTTTACCACTCCTCTTCCTCTTCTGCCAAACAGTGTGTTTCTTGGATTCCCAAGATGTCATCAGGATGATAGCGTAAGTATTTCAGACTTTTGGCCTGGAACTTGGAAGCCTTTTAATCCTGCAATGTTGAGCGTCCCTATCTTGATTTGGGTGCCCAGACCGCTCTATGAGCGTTGAGCTGGGTCATTAGACCCAAACGTGCCCAAAAGATTATCTTAACTTTGGTTGAGATGACAATTACCTGGATTTGATCCTTGAAACAGTGTGAATTCAGGTTTTTGGATTAGCGCTGATGCTTTGAGCCAAATCCAGTATAACCTTTTAAATAAATTAATTTTTTTGAAAGGATTACCATGAGAATACACATCATTTATGTTATTTTCATAAATGTTGTGTAATGTGGCAGATGGATCTGGACAAATGATAATAAGTATTTCTCAGGGCGATCTGCTGCCTGGGCACTCACTGGTGGTGCTGGGTGCTGGGAGGAGGTCATGTCATCAGTGTCATCATGCCAGAGAGTGTATCTAAGGGGTTTGATTCTTGTGACATCTTCTTGGCAGCTCTTATCAACAGTTTTTTTGTGCTTTCCTCTGTTTATGTAAATATGGAGACCCAACCTCTTGGGCTAAACCTGGAAGATGTTTCTTATAGGGAGAAGAAGGGACCTAATTCCCTGTGGATCCCTTTGATCAACTGAGGGACTTGTGACATGTGGTTGATGAACGTTGGGTAACCGCAGCGGCCCAAAAAGATCCCTCCACAGTATCCACCTTAGCTGCTTCTTCCCTCAGTGAAAAGATGAAGGAGGTTTGTAGGGATGTATCCTGGCCAGAAGTCACCAACAGCATCTTCACCCTCCACTGGCCTCCACCCCACCATCCCTCACTTGCTTGCAAAAGAAGAAAATCGGCCTAAACACTCAGGAAATGGTTCCTGAGTCAGAAAAACTTGTCCAAAACATGGAATCCAAAATTAAGGTCCAGAATTCCAATCTGAGTCAAGGATCCGTTCTTAAAAAAATCATTTAAAAATTTGTTAGAATTGACCCTGGAAGAGTTCAATTCTGGTACCCCTTTGATCTAAGAAAATCCGCCTAAATTTGGATCATTGAAGGCCCCTCCCTGGCGGATCAGAATATTATGTTACCAGAGCTTTTGCGACCTTTTTCATAAGCTGAATGACGACGCCCAAGACCAGGCTTAGTACCCATGAGTACGTCAGCTGCCACTGTCTAGGAACACACTCACGACCCCCTTTTTCCCATTTTTTGTAGATAAGGCAACTGCCTCTGGAAAAGGCAGTGTTGGTCCATTTTCCCCTTAAGTTTAAATATAGCTGATCCTTACCCAAACCTACTCCGTGAACCCCATCTCTTTTTTTCAATATACTTTCACTTAACCTAGTAAAGTATGCAGTGATCTGCATTTTAGGGACGATGGTCAATGAGTGGCCCTTCAAGCTATTGATCCAGAAGCTCACCAGATGGTGATTGCGATGATCAAAGATTTTGCCACAGGTGCATGACGCCAATCTGCTGCTTCCAAAAGATTTTGGATCCGCTGAACTCTTCACATCAATTTGGTCATCCCTCAGCTCCCAGCGGACAAGCTACAGGTCCATCTCCAACTTTGTGAGATGGTCAGAGAATTTGGATCAATTCACCCAACCAATCTGCTGGTGGTTTGGCACAATTCAGGTGGAATTAGTCTATCTCCACCAATTATGATTCTCTTTTTGGGGCAAGTAACAGTTGTTCTTGAAACCGCGAGGTGCTAACTAGGCACCAGACTATTTGGGCCATCTTTCCGAGGGCCAATCCAGCCCAAAACACTTTATGAAACTATATTGTATTATGGCGATGTCTCTGACCCTCAACCCATTGTAAATCCCTTCAGCGGGCACAAGGTGAAGCCCAAGGACTCCCAACTTTTAAATCAGTTGGATTCAATTTGACTTGTGAACCCAATCAGCATTTCAAATTTTGAAAAATAATAATGATTTTCAGAATTTTTATTATGATGAACCAGTACAAGAAGGTTTTGAAAAAGAGCCCAAAGTCACCAACTGCAAACCCAGGAGAATTTGTCATCCTCCTTGCCTCTCCCACCCTTAGGAGATGCCCAAGCAAGACCCGCAGTTTCCCCCATTGCATCCATTTGGTTTGCTATGAGGGCTTTTATGTTCTTAAATTCTTATTTCCCTCAAAAGAATCATAGAGGATCCCTCCTACAACTGATCAGAACTAATATGCCTTGGCATTCTGGGCTTTCCACTGAGTTGTTACACACCCAGATTAGAAGCTCAGTATTTAATCAGCAGGTTCCATGACATAATGGACCAACCAATAACTTCATCAATTTCCTCCCTCCTCATGGGATCAGGCGAAGAAGTTGCTTACTTAATTACAATGAATTTGCATTCCCTATGTGACTTAGTTTTCTCTTGCTGGTCGATCATCTCCTTTTCAGGGCATGAAAATAACTTCTATTGGCCCAAGATAGCGTCCATCCAGCACCAGAAGATCAGGCTTCACCTTCAGCAGTTATAGTGACAATGGGGATTCCCCCAGTCCCATCTCCTGAAGTAGCGGAACAGGTGCTTGATGCTCTGGCAGAGCTTCATGTACGCTTTGCAGCTGAGGTTCCCAAACTCCCACTCCCACTGATGCACAGATAAGTGTGGCTCTCTTAGATAATCTTGACGGAGAGGCACGCCGCTGGGTCAGAGGAGTATTACGGGCTGCAAACAAAATGGGGAATCACACTCCTTTATTGAGTCTAGTATCTGATGCAGTAAAAGCACCTGAATCTAGATCATACCACCTCTATCGATTCTTCACCCTCCACCAGATGGTCACTGACTTGCCTTCAATGGTAGAGGCCTTCAAAGCATTGGTACCTTCAGCTGGAATCCCTACAGACATTGCAGTGGCAGCTTTCATAGAAGCCTTGGACAACTCTGCGGACAACATTACCGCATATGATCCTTTTCCAGTGTCCATGGAGGCTGCATTTTCTTTAGCATATTCAGTGGGGAAAAATCCTTCCATTCAAGTATACCATTAGTGTCATGTTTACATGACTTAATTGATGGTACCAACTGCCATGACAAGGCTGGGCGTCAGGAGGCCCAAAAGATCAATCTGCAGTACCTTCTTGACCTAAAGCAAATTTTGGACCAACTCTGGGTACAGGCCAAATATGCCTATGTTGGTTCAGGTGAAGTGCATAACGTCCAGATCTATGTTACAGAATTAGCGTTAAAAAGGATTACTTACCTTTTAAATGACGATGGTTCAGCCTGACTAATAGAAAAATGGGGTTGTAAACCCCGTACAATTTTTAAAATTTCCTTTGGGTCAGCCTCATATTCAAGCAATAACCCAAGTTTGGTTTTATTACTAGCTATAGTACCCTGCCCAATGGAAGTGTGCACTTATTGGTGCGCCTGGGCTTAATACCATTTCCATCAATCTATTGATTCCCCCCCCAAAAAAAAATTTTAAATTTGATTCATCAATACCAACCTTCCTCATTGGTTGCCTTTCTTTTAATAAATCCACCATTCGTTTACAGTTTTTAAATTTTATGGATACTATTGTGAACTTGTGTGTGAACCTCCTTGAGGAGGCTTTAACAAAGTTGGCCGTCCTACTTATATTATAATATCTAGAAGATCAAGTGCACCGTTGGGGCCCTTGGTTCCCTCCAAACTGAGGCACCCAAACTATCCAGATTTGATCTCAGCTTAGTTAGGAGCTCCCCCGTGGGCCCCACCCAAGTGCTTAAGTTTATCTGTTACATACTACTCTAAACCACATTATACTCCCTTGCACAGGGTTGCTTTGTCTTTGGCGCCCTTTGCGGAGCCCTTCTTACCATAATCCTGATGATGAGTTTCCTGTCTTTGTTGCTGTACATTGCACACTACCCGCTGGAAAATGGAGAGTTATAGACACTCTCATGACAATCAGTGGTAGTAATGTCATCTCCTCTAACTTTAAACCCCCTCCCAGCTAGTTCATTCCAGTCTAAAACACTTGCTCCTACCTCTTCATGGAATAAGGGTCCAGGGAAGCGCTCCCCTGGGGTTTTTGTGGCATATACCTACTCGCAGATTACTTTGAAGAGTAAAAACCACCAGTAAAGAATCCCTTCCCCTTCTCTGCAGATGAAGAGTTGACTGTGACATTTTACCCAAGTAATTATAGTCTAACACCCATCCAAATGGCCCAGGTGGAAGCCCATGTAGCACTTGATCAGAAAACTGATTATCATACCACTGAGTCTAGTCCTTCTCCTAGCTAGTCAGCCCCACCCACCATACAGAGCCATGAAAGTCCTCCCCCTCAACAGTGATGAGAAAAGGCATAGTGGTTGATCCTTCCAATCTCATCCTGCCTTTGGGCCAGGAGAATCTCACATAGGGATCCCATGAGGAAAATCAAAGTAGCTCATTAGTTACCAAGGGGCCACTTCTCATCATGCGTACATATCCACTTTCCGCTGCCCTTTCTTTTTCCATGACTCATAAAGAAGGCCAAGCTTATTTCCTGTTTCCCATTACCTTCAGAGTTGGAGTAAGGAAGTCACAGTACAAACACTCCTTGATACTGGAGCAGCGGGCAACTTTATGGATCTAAGAGTGGCACACTCTCTAGACCTAGACACAGTTCTAGCTCCTTCTATATTAGGCGCTTCATCTGCACCAATGACCTTCCACACTGTCAAACGTTTTATGCGGTTCTTCATCCTCAAATTTGGCTTCTGCGACCACTTTTCAGCTGTATCTGATTTACTATACCCTGTCATCATGGGGTAGGGTGGTGGAGTTGCCAACAGGTAAACATCAATCTGGATCTTAACTCTTTGTCCTTTACTAATAATTTGATGGACGGGGTCCCTGAACACTGCCAAAAAGCAGTTAGGCAAGAATGCCCAGATAAGTGCCCACAAACAGGATAATCCTGTCATAAAAATATCCCTAATCTGACTATGTGGGAAGCACTTGACTATGAAAGTTTGTGCCACAGTTAGGACTATGCTGGCGCCTGGCAAGAGGGTCTGACCTCCAAAAGCGCATATAAAGACTTAATGGTCCTGTCAAAGTCTGAGCTGTGGTCCATGTGCAGTTTCCCTTATGGACTTAATAAAGATTATTTCCAATCTTTAAAAATTAATCTAATTTTATTAAGTTTAATTGGAGATTCTAGAAGATGAAACTGCTTTATGCAGGTTCATCATCTATGATTTATACTGAGCTTAAGGAGAAGAGTGGGTCTTGTTTTCCGCAGAGTCCGCGTGCATCTTCTCAATAACAGGCATATCCTGAGGATCTAAACCCTCAATTTCCTTGTCAAGACCCATTCCAGAACTATAATCAGGTACCTTCACAGTTGTGGAAACTTTTCTGCACTTATTATTTTGCTTCAGTATGCTATCAAAGCCCGAGCCTTTCCCTATGTCCATATCTCTAATTATCATATTAGTTAAAAGGGTTTTGGCAGCCTCTGATTTGCCAGAGTACCATTTATGAGAATCTTCATTTTCATCGCCCTTTTTGGTAATATTGTGTTGATGGCATATAGTTGGCTGGAGTGCCATTTATGAGGGTTTTCATCCTCCTTGTCCTTTTTGTTAATATTGTGGTTGGAGGCATCTGGTTGGCCAGAGCACCATTTACAATGATTTTCATCCTTGTCAACACATTTGAGGACATTGGACTCAGCCACATCTGGTTGCCAGAACTTCATTTTTGAGGATTTGCTCTCATCACTGCATCTGGAAATATTGTATTTGGCAGCATCTGGTTGGCCAGAGCGCCCTTTATGAGGATTTTCTTCCTCATCCACCTTGCAATATTTCCCTGAATTCAATTTTAAGGCATCTGAATTGTCAGATTGCCATTTACAATTATTGTAATGATTGTGCCCCTCACCCTTGGCCTTGATCATCACACTAGGGAAGTTTAGGGCAATTTGGCGGTCAGGCAACGCCTTGACCATTAATCACCCCCCCCAGATGAGAGCTTCCTCCAACACCAGAACTTCTCCACCTTCTGTGGGCAGTTGCTGCAGTCAACTGCAGTCTGCCAAGTGGACTCTTTCACTGGGTAACCTACCCACTTTACCAGATACCAACGCTTTTTCTGTGAGCTCTTTGTGTCCAGGATTTCCTCCACCTCATATTCAGCCTCTCCTGGGTTTCCCTGTGGACAGGCTCCAGTTCCTCTGGAAGAAGGCCTTCAATGTTCTTCAGTTGTGAGAAATGCAGTACCAGATGCATGCGAGATCCCTCAGGAAACTCCAGTTTTTAAGCTACTTTATTCACTTGGTGGAGGACCTTGAATGGGCCTAGGGCGACTGGTCCAAATTTCCTGCAGCTAGCAGGAACCAAATAATTTTTGCATTGATTATCACTAGGTCTCCTTTCTTTAGCACTGGGCCTCATATTGGTGGGTGTTGGACTTCTTCTTCTGCGTTTCTATCACTTTCATTTAATTTTCACGTAAGGTTTTTAGGTTCTCTCATCTCTGATGCCAGGTTGCTCACTGCTGGGTTTGGAACTCTGGGGTGGTTTTCCACCATCTTTGGGTTGAACCCATAGTTCTCCATGAAGGGCGACATTCCCATTGATGAGTGTGCTAAATTATTGTAAGCGAATTGGGCTATTTTCAGTCAGTCCATCCAGCATTCCTGTTGGGTGGTCATGTAGTATTGCAGAATCTGCTCAAGGACTTGATTGACTCATTCCGTCTGGCCATCTGACTGAGGGTGGTAGGCTGATGATCTTCACGGTTTGATCTGAAGATTTTAAAGTAGGTGTTGCCAGAATCTTGCGATAAATTGTGGTCCTCTATATGACACTATCTCCTTTGGGAGGCCATGGCAAGAAACACCTCATTCATAAAGATCTCCTTTGTACCCTTTGCTGTGATTTTGGAGGTACACAGAAAGAATTCCGCATACTTGGTCATTCTGTCCACTACCACCATCACAGCATCATACCCTTTCAACTTTGGAAACTCCATTATAAAATACACACTTAGTGAGGACCACGTCATTTCCGTGATCTGGATTGGTTTTAGTTCCCCAAAGGCTTCTACCTGGCATGCTGGGATTAGGCGCAGGTTACACATTTTCAGATTTGCTCCCTCACGGCGCTTTGCATCCCTGGCCATGAGTAGCTCTGGGCCAAGAGCTCTATCATTTTCTCATTCCCAGGGTGTCCCGCCAAGGGGTGGTCATGGAATGCACTATTGCCTCCTCCTGGAGCTCGCAGCTGGGCAGCCATGGGCGCCCTTTGTGGAGAATAAGGCCTTTCTTTTTACAGAAATTCCTATGATGTTCATTCTCAACCCCATCCTCTAGGTCCTTTCAGAGTGTTACCCCCATATTTTGAGCTTTTCTGGGTGGCCCGGAGCTTGTCCTTCAGTTCATGGGTGGCATTTTGGATGACAGTGAACACATTTGGGGGCAACATAGTTGCTGTGTTGTAGGCATCCAGCTCCTCCTTTGGGAAGGCCTTCCCTGGGTCCCTGCTTATGAGATCTGGAATGAAGTTACTCTCCCCTGACTTGTACACAATCTTTAAATCATAAGGCGCCAGCTCTAGATGCCACCTGGCCTGGCGCTGGTTTATGCATTTTGGTCTCTTGTAGAATTTGAGGTCGCGGTGGATTATTCTGATGGTAAAGGGTGTTTGGCGTACAGTAGGTGATGCTGCCATTTCTCCAAAGCTGATACAATCGCTAGGAGCTCCTTGTCATACACAGCATAGTTTGTCTCAGCGAGCAGCATTTTCCTGCTAAAATAGCTTATAGAGTGGTCTAACCCATCTTCCCCTCCTGCAGCAGAACTTCCCCAATCACAAAGTTTTAGGTGTCAGTTTTCACTATAAAAGGGCGGTTGGCGTCAGGTTGATCTAGTACTGGTGCCTTCATGAGGCTCTCCTTGATGGTTTGGAAAGCTTTTTCCTCCTCTTCTCCCCAATGGAACAGCACCTGCCCTATCAGACGGATTAAGGATGCTGATATTTTGGAGAGGTCTTTTTCAAACATTCTCAGGAAGTTCACCACTCCCATAAATCTTCTAACGCCAGTTCTATCATTAGGGGCCGGCCACTCCCTCACTGCCTATGACTTGTCAGGGCATATGGCTGTTCCCTTTTTGAAGACTAAGTTCTCCAAGAAGGAGACAGAGTCCTTGTAGAATTCACATTTTGATGGCTTCAAGCGGAGGTTAGCCTTGTTGAGGGCCTCCAGCACACTCAGAATATCGCCTTTGTGATCCTCCTTAGTCTTGGAGAACATGAGGATATCATCCATGTATGCCACACAACATTTCCCAATTAGGTTTCCTAAAGCATTGTCTATGGTACGCTGGAATACTGCTGGGGCATGCTTGAGGCTGAAGGGCATCATTTTGTACTCAAACACCCTCAAGTGGCACTTGAAAGCTGTATACTGTTATTGCTCTGCAATCACAGGAATTTGGTTGAACGCATCAACAAGGTCTAGCTTGTTGAAAACCTGACTACCTGAGATCATCTGAGAGATGGTCTCCATCGATGGAATGGGGTAGGAGTCAGACTCAGTTATTGCGTTCAGCCGCCAGTAATCCACACATGGGCGGAGCTCGCCACTTGCTTTTAGGACCAGGAGTATGGGTGACACCACAGGAGACTTGGAGGGAACGATCATCCCACGCTCTAGCATTTCCTTAACATAAACTTCTAGGGCAGCCTTCGCTTTCATGTTCAAAAGGTAGACGGGGCAACCCTTGGGAAACTCCGCGTCCTTTTTGAACTTGAAAGTAAAGGTGAAAGGCCCATTTGGGGGTGTCAAAGGAGCTTGGTTCTTCTGTAACAGGTGGTCGTATGTACAAAAATCTCTAGGAATGTCCACACCTGGCTCCTGCCCCAGTACGGCGTTCACCCCAGGCTTCCCTCCACCAGTGGTAAAAAATCTAGTGCCACTGGAGGTTGGCCCTTGGCATGCAGCATGACCAGGCGCTCCTGCAGTTTGAACTGAGGGGGTACTTGTGCCACCACTGCATGCCCAGGATTATGTGGTGCGGCAGATTTTTAATAGCACTAAATGGTTCATGGAATGTATGGGTCCCCTGCTGCAGCAGCACCTGGACTTTAAATTTCCAACTTCCCACCGATTTTGAGGTGTCTGCTAGTATAAAAATTCCCTTCCAATACATCTCCAGCTTCATTCTTTTCTCTAACCCAAAGTCTAGGTAGTTATCCTCTTCTCCGGTGTCCACCAGCGCCCAAAGTTGGTCCTCCCACTTCCCCTTTCTTCCCCAAAGCTGTAACTAATAGGGAACATAGAGATAAGAAGAGGTATTTTCTTTATTGATTGTAGCAACGTGCGCGGGGTAGAGCGGAAGTTGTATGGAGGACTGGGGTTGCCCTCTATGGGGTCTTCAGAGGGGTTTACCTCATTGGCGGAGCTGAAGGGTGATCCTTGAGGGGGCTCCTGCAAGGTGCTGGAGACTGGATCAGACTCAGCTTGGCGGCCGCAGAACTCCCCATGTTGTGATATGGGATGGGCCTTTTCCTGAGCTAAGGCCAATTTGCCCTCCACCTGGGTCACAACTGAAATTTCCTAATTGAAGGTGGCACCTAGACGAGTGGCAGCCATGGAAGTGAGGATGTCAGGACGGATATTATGGCGGAACATCCGCGCAATATGGGTAGAAGTGACTTTGGCTGCCTTAGCCAATGGGCGGTATATGCAGGCGTACTCCACGACTGACATCTTCCCTTGCGTGAGGTTTAGGAGGGCCAACCAATCCGCGTCTTGGGAGACATTAGGTGTGGCTGCCCTCTCAACCAACTGGAGACATTCATCCATGGTGGGAGGAAGCACCAACTATGTTTCTGATAGCTCAGTAAATCAATCTGCCAAGTTTCTGGGCAGGGAGGTCACTATTTGAGCAATCTGGAGTGACACAGGGGCAGTTTCTCCTGAGGCGGTGGTCAGATGGACCTGGAGTCTTACACGAGTGAAGGTGGCATGTAGGGTGCTCAGCTCCCATGGGTTGAGGGCCTGTCGGAGTTCCAATGAGGACTGCTCAGAATGAGAGTAGATTTGGACATGCCACAGGTGGGGAATTGGGAGACTTCTCTAAGAGGAACAGGAGAAAAAAGATGATCATCAGAAACATATTTGAGTGTTTGTACCATGAAGGCAAGGCACGTTCTGAAGGCTTATCCATCATATCCAGAAATAAAGACACCATGTTATATGAGTTTTGTTTAATGGGACGGATGGGGTCCCTGAACACTGCCACAAAGCAGTTAGGCAAAAGTTCACAGGTAATTGCCCACGAACAGGATAATCCAGACATGGAAATATCCCTAATCTGACTATGTGGGAAGCACTTGACTATAAAATTTTGTGCCACAGTCAGGACTATGCTGGCGCCTAGCAAGAGGGTCTGACCTCCAGAAAGCGCATATAAAGACTCAATGGCCCTGTCAAAGTCTGAGCTGTGGTCCATATGCAGTTTCCGTTATGGACTTAATAAGGATTATTTCCAATCTTTAAAAACTAATTTTGTTTTATTAAGTTTAATTGGAGATTCTAGAATATGAAACTGCTTTATGCAGGTTTGTCAGCTCTGATTTATACTGAGCTTAAGGAGAAGATTAGGTCTTGTTCTCCTCAGAGTCCTCAGGCATCTTCTCAATGACAGGCATACCATGAGGATCTAGACCCTCAATTTCCTTGTCAAGACCCATTCCAGAACTAGGATCAGGTACCTTCACAGTTGTGGAAACTTTTCTGCATTTATTATTTTTCTTCAAATTGTTATCAAAGCCTGAGCTTTTCCCTACGTCCATATCTCTAGTTATCATATTAGTTAAAAGGGTTTTGGCGGTCTCTGATTCTCCAGAGCGCCATTTATGAGCGTTTTCATCCTCATCTCCCTTTTTGGTAATATTGTGTTTGACGGCATCTGGTTGTCCAGAACATTATTTACAAGGTTTTTCATTTATGTTGACAAATTTGGGGGCATCAGACTCAGCTACATCTGGTTGGACAGAACTTCATTTTTTTGGATTTGCTCTCTTTTCATAACATTTAGAATATTATATTTGGCAGCATCTGGTTGGTCAGAGCGTCCTTTATGAGGATTTTCTTCCTTGTCCACCTTGCAATATCTATTTGAATTTGATTCTGAGGCATCTGATTCATCAGATTGCCATTTACAAAAATTGTAACAATTGTGCTCCTCATCCTTGGTCTTGATCATTGCACTAGGGAAGATTAGGGCAATGTGGTGGTCAGGCAACGCCTTGACCGTTACAAATAAGAGATGTAGTGGTGACTTCCCACTAGTCAAAACTCTCACAACAGAGCCCTCACTTAGCTCAATTTCTTCCTCTGAGCTACCCCCTTTGGACATCCCCCAAGATTTTCCTGACTTCCTAGCCCCACATTAGGATGTCTTTGACATGAGGCTTGCAACTTGACTCCCTCCTCATTCAGAATATGATCTTTTCTTCCAGCTAACAGTGCATCTTGTTAAGATTAACTGCCCATTGTACCCTCACACAGAGGAAGAAGACAAGGCGCTGGGAATATGGCTAGATGACTTGCTGGACAAAGAATGTATTGTCAGGAAAACTTTCCCCATTGCCTCACCAGTAGTCTTTGCCCAGAAGGCAGATGGGACCTTATGCCTATGCATGATTATGATCATGTTAACAATGTGACAGTTCTGGATCCAAATCCCTCCCCTTGAAACAAACTATTGCTCAAGCCATTGCTAAATCCCAAGTCTTTTTCAAAGTTGTACCTGGTTAATGCCTTTAACCAGGTGATGTTCAAGGAGGGCTAAGAGTGGCTCATGGCCATAAAGACAAGGCGTGGGGTATTCCAATTTAAGGTGATGTCATTTGGAATGTAGAACGCCCCGAAAACCTTCCAACAATTGGTTGATGATGTACTGGGGGATCTAAGGTTTACCTGTGCTGTTGCTTATATTGACAATATATTAATCCATTCCCCAACCCATGAACAGCAAACCAAGGATTTTGAGGCTGTAATTGCAGCCCTTCTCAAGGCAGGTCTCTTCATCAAGCCTTCCAAATGCGACCTCTTTTGAGAGGAAGTAACTTTCTTAGGGAACCTGGTTTTAAAGATGGGTATGCTGTCCCCCTGTAAGCTGGAGGTCATTCAGTCCTGACCAACCCCTACCACCCAAAAACAACCAAGAAGCTTCCTGTGCACTGTGATTTTCCTAAAGAAGTTTTCTCCTGCGCTTGCACAGCTGGCTGCACTCCTCCATCCTCTGACAGGGAAGAATGTCCCTTTCAAATGGACAGAGGGGTGTCAACAAGCCGTTAAGGCAATCAGGGCAGTTTTCCTGTCAGCGCCAGTCCTGTGGCATGATGACATATCCAAGCCATTTATTGTGGCATGTGATGCATCAGCTGTTGCAGTGGGAGAAGTACTGTTGCAAAAGCATGAAGGTATGGATCACCCTGTGACATACTTCTCAAGGTATTACCTCTACAGAACAAGCTTGTGAAATCTATGATAAAGAGTTGGCTTTGGTGGCATGGTCGCTGACCTATTGGAGATATCTTCTTCAGGGAGCAAAGCATGAAGTAAAAGTATGCACTGACCATAAGTCCTTACTGTATTATTGTAAACCCCAAAAGCTGGCTCACCGTCAAGCACGCACATATAGGGATCTTTGTAACTTTCACTTTAAGTATGAGTTCATAAAAGGGCCACTAAATTTGCTGCCTGATATATTGAGTCTCAACTCTGTCTTGGCTCCAGGCCCAGAGGAGGACTTGTCTGAGCTCACCACAGTGGTGCCTTCAACCATGATCCTCTCCCTCACCCCTGTTATGGTAGCATATACTAATATCTCTCCAGAAACACCCATATGTGAACGCGTTTTAGCAGGTCAACTATGTTGCCCAGAGGGAATTGAATGGGTGAATGACCTGGAGCCTAAGCAGCGTAGATGGCCCCTGTACCACTTAAAGAATGGGATAATCTTCTTTTGGGATAGGATTTGGGTTCCACCCACCCTACGCATGCAGATTTTTGAAGATCATAACACCTCAACTGCAGTAGGCCATCCTGGTCCAAAAAAAGTTGCTGTGCTAGTCAAAAGAACCTACAATTTGCCTAGCTCTACAAGAATATCCCAGCTTGGGTATCAAGCTGTTCTACCTGTGGTCACTCCAAATCAGATTTCACAGGAAAAAAGGGCCTTCTCTACTCTTTGCAACAAGTTGAGGGTCCCTGGACTTCTGTCTCAGTGGACTTCATTGTTGAACTTCCCATTTCCAAGGGGTTTAATGCCATAATGGTGGTTGTGAATAGGTTCACCGAGTTTGCGTTGTTTATCACATGTAACACTACCATAACAGCTGCAGATACTGCAACACTCTTCATCACTCATGTCTTCTCCTTGTTTGGACTCCCAACAGAAATTGTAAGTGACCGTGGTCCACAGTTCACAGCCAGGTTTTAGGATGCCTTGCTGGGACCTCTTAGCATCAAATCCTGCCGTTCTACAGCATATCACCCACAATCATATGTGAAAACTAATATAGTTAATCAAGTTTTAGAACAAAAATTATGTTGTTACTCCTCAGCCACCCAGGACACTTGGGACACAGACCTTCCTTTAGCGCAATTTGCCTACAACAATGTCCCACACTCTTTCACTGGATTTCCCCTTTTGAAGCAACATTGGTTAAAACTTATCCTTCCATATTAGAGCACGCTTAACCTCAGCAGTCCCTGCAGCAGAGGACTGGATCACCCAGATCTGAGATACCCAAAAGCTTTTCCAAGAGCACTTATCAAAAGTCATTAGAGACTATAAAAAGTTTGCAGACAGAAAATGCCTCCCAGGCATGACATCCCTGTAGGTTCACTTGTTATGCTTGACACTCGCCTCTTGAATATGAAGATTCCCTCTAGGAAGTTGGCTAGTAAGCGCTCTGGTCCTTTTGAAGTAGAAAAGGATTTGGGTAATGGTGCATACTGTATCAAGTTTCCTGCCCATTAGAAACAACATAATTTATTCCATATCACTCAACTATCCCCCTTTAAGGGTGAGCTTCCTTCTACCCCTGAGTCTATTATTGTGAGGGACTCTCAATAGGCAGAAGTAGAGGCAATACTGGCCTCAAGGAAATCCAAGAGGTTGGTCCAGTACTTGGTTGCATTGAAAGGCTACCCAGCCTATGAAAATAGTTGGTTAAGTACAAGGGACTGTAAAAATTGCAAGGAGTTACTGGCTGAGTTTCATGAGTCACATCCTGAGGCCCCCTATACACCCAAGAAAATTGCTATGATTTTGGCCATTAAACTCCCTACTAGACACAAGAATTATGCCCTGGTCCACGTACCAGGAGGAGGAATGTTTCCCGTTCAAAAAGGAGAGTATAATGTAAGTCTGGAGACCCAACCTCTTGGGTTGGAATGGGAAAAGGTTAGTTACAGGAAGAAGGGACCTAATGCTTCTGTGGAGCCCTTGGATCAACTGGGGGACTTGTGACATGTGGTTGATGAACATTGGGTAACTGCAGTGGC
Source organism: Massospora cicadina (assembly GCA_022478985.1). Taxonomy (NCBI): domain Eukaryota; kingdom Fungi; phylum Entomophthoromycota; class Entomophthoromycetes; order Entomophthorales; family Entomophthoraceae; genus Massospora; species Massospora cicadina. The sequence goes on along the minus strand of JAKSZP010005506.1, from coordinate 56,580 downwards.
CCCAAAAGATCCCTCCACAGTATCCCCATTTGGCTGTTTTTCCCTTATTGAAAGGATAAAGGAAGTTTGCAGGGAGGTAATCCAGACCAGAAGTCACCAACAGCACCTCCACCCTCCACTGGCCTCTACCCCACCATCCCCCACTTCCTTTGAAAAGAAAAAAAATTGGCCTCAAAACTCAGGAAATGGTTCATGAGTCAGGAAAAATTGTCCAGAACACGGAATCCAAAATTCCAGTTTTTGGGAATGCCAATATGAGTCAAGAATTCATTTTTTGAAAAGTTTAAAAAATTATAAAAATTTGTCATAATATACCCTGGTGGAGTCCAATTTTGTCACCACTTTGATCTGAGCAATCTCTCAAGTTTGGATCATTGAAGGCCCCTCCCTGGCGGATCAGAATATTATGTTACCAGAGCTTTTGTGACCTTTTTCATAAGCTGAATGACGACGCCCCAAGACCAGGCTTAGTACCCATGAGTACATCAGCTGCCACTGTCTAGGAACACACTCACGACCCCCTTTTTTCCATTTTTTGTAGATAGGGCAACTGCCTCTGGGAAAGGCAGTGTTGGTCCATTTTCCCTTAAGTTTAAATAGAGCTGATCCTTACTCAAACCTACTCCGTGAACCCCATCTCTTTTTTCCAATATACTTTCACTTAACCCAGCAAAGTATGCAGTGATCTGCATTTTAGGGCTGATGGTCATTGAGTGGCCCTTCAAGCTATTGATCCAGAAGCTCACCAGATGGTGATTATGATGATCAAAGATTTTGCCACAGGTGCATGACACCAATCTGCTACTTCCAAAGAGATTTTGGCTCCGCTGAACTCTTCACATTAATCTGCTCCTCCTTTGGCTCTCAGCGGACAAGCTACAGATCTGCCTCACACTTTGCAAGATAGTTGGAGAATGTGGATAAACTTGCCCCGCCAATCTTCTGGTGTTCAGCACAATTTGTGTGAAATAAGGCCATCTTCTCTAATTGCAATTTTCCGTTTGGGGGTGAGGAACAGTCACTCTCATAACCTGCAAGGTGCTAACCAGGCACTGGTTTATCCAGTCCATCTCGCTGAGGGCCAATCTGGACCACAACAATTTATGAAATTGATCCACCGTTCTGGTGACATCCCCAACCCCTCAACCCATCATGAAACCCCTTAACAGGTTCAAGGCAAAGCCCAAGGTCTTACAACAGTAAAATTGGTTTTTGATTCAATTTGACTTGTGAACCCAATCAGCATTTCAAATTTTGAAATTATTAATGATTTTTAGAACTTTTAATATGATGAACCAGTACAAGAAGGTTTGTAAAAAGAGCCCAAAGGTCACCAACTGTTAAACCAGGTGGATTGGACATCCTCCTTGCCTCTCTCATCATTGGGAGATGCCCCAGCAAGGCCCACGGTTTCCTCCATTGCAGCCATTTGGTAGCTATGGGGCCTTTGGTATGTTCTTAATTTTTATTTCCTTTACAATAATCTTAGGGAATCCCTCCTACAAATGATTAGAACTTCTATGCCTTAGCATTCTGGGCTTTCCACTGGGTTGTTACACACCCAGATAGAAGCCAAGTCTTTAATCATCAGGTTCCATGACAGTTTAGAGGACATAGGGGCCTGCTGAAATTTCATTCCTAGTTGATGTTAGCCTTAGCTAAGGATTAAGCTCATCATTAACCTTGGAGTTGAGTCAAAGATTAGATCTTGATCACCCAGGTTTATAGTCTAAAATGCTTTAATTTTGTAGTATATATGCTTACAAGGTTAAGAGGTTGTTTTGAAGAGCAAAATTGATTCTAATTGACACCAATCTGATGGAGAGTGGATTGTAATTATTGATACAAATTTGTCACATGTTGAAATTACCAATTGGATTACCTTTTTGAGAATTGAATAATTGCTGAATTAATGAAACTAGAAAAGCTTTAAATTGACAAGTTGATTACTGTCAATCTGAGACCACTTTAGGTGGTAAGCAGGAGTAAAGCAAATCCACTTAAGGTTAAATTGGTCCACATCAAGATGCTGTCTCACAGTGTTATAAAACTTATATCTAATGAATGTAATCAATTATTCATAGGCTGACAAATGCCATATGTTATAGCATTTTGTAAACCAACCTCCACTGATGCAGCCTCAAGCAGTTCATAAACTCCACACCCCTGTTCCTCATTATAAACCTCATGATAATTATACACCATTATGATCACAATATTCATATTTGGCCATCCTATTTAAGGGTTGGTTTTTTATTCTAATAAAATACCTTCCTTTACCTACTTTTATCTGTATTTAAGAGTTGTAGTGACACTTGACATTTAAGTGTGGGTTAAAAGGTCCCCAAGGTTGGGTGCTGGGGTAATGCACCCAGGAGTGGCCAGTGCTACCAACTCCCAACCTGGATCTATAGAATACCCCACAGGGATTTGCCCAGTCAGTGGAGCCAGTGATGAGCAAGTGAGGATTAACCATGAGGGTGGAGAAGCAAGGGGTCAGGCCACCCAGGACGGGGGAAGAGAACCACCAGTGTACACCAAAAGGGGTTAATATGCCAAGGTGAAGTTAATGATCTGCTTTATTGGGAAGTTGCCTTTGGACCTGTAGTGAAAGATGTGCCAATGAAGGTGAAAGAGCAAGGGCCAGCAGTCTTTATACTGTTTGGCCTGGCACATTAATAGAGTCCCAAATGTAGCAAATTGCAAACTTTGCTACATTTGGGACTATACTAAGATATTTACTTGTTTACCCCACATCAGAGGGTGTTTGTCATTAGTTTGTGCAAAATTAATTTATTGGTCATCCAATGCATTTTCACTTCAGGATCACATTGATCCTTCTTTATAAAGGGGTAGACATGTGCCTTGTGGCCCAGGATTTTGCACTCAGTGCAAATGGGGGCTGCCTTTTCTTGGAGGAAGGAAATGGCGTATATTTGGTACTATCAGGGTTTCTAATAAAGAATTTTTGTTATATTAAATAATCCATCCAAAATACATCTTTGGGGTTTTTAACAGTGATAGCTTTGACACTGCTAGCTTTGGCATTATATAAGGCCTTGTAACTCAAACTGCTTGATAATCTCATATATTTTTAAGACCACTTTCAGTTTTTGTTAAATAAAGTCTTAAGGGAGGGTACTGTAAAGGTCATCAAAACTAATAAATATAGCAGAATCTTTATTCCAGTGGTTACATTCCATATATTTAATGTGTGACACTCCACAAACCTTGCATTCAAATTTTACTAGTGCAACTTTATCAGCTGCCTCTGTGGTAAATTTTAAATTTAATTAATATTGTTAAAAACTTTCTTTGGGAAGATAGCAGCAGGGAGTAAATTCTTTTACTGCTCTGATACCTTCTCAATGAAGATGGGGTCAACTGCCTCACAATAAACTTGGATGGCGTGGTGCACTATGATATTGGCATGGAATGGAAAATCTGGCAGTATAACATTTGTTTTTTGGTAAAACTGGATAACAAGTCTATAGGTGGTGGACCTCTGGCATTATTTGAAAAGTGCCCCGCAAGCACTGTGGATTCCTTGAATGTACACTTGTTACTAAGAGGATTAGCAAGGCCATTAGATGATCCCCCTTTAGCTTACATTGGCATACTGCCAGTTATTTTTATTAAACATAATTTAACCCTTCCTATGGTATCTTTATTGGCTTAGATAAAGTCAAATTAAAAGGCTATTAGCTATTGAGTGTTGCTAATGTGAGAAAGATTATAGCAACTAATAGGTACTTAACTTAAAAGTGTTTACATATTGTGTTTATTAATGTGAAAAATAAGCCTCAACAAAGTGTTAACTAAGATTTATGTGATATCAAACTTATTTTAGTGTTTGATAAAAAGGCTAAGCACTCTTTTTGATCAAAAAGTCATAAACATAAAATATTTGAAATTATAAACATAAGTTTAAGTTAAACATTATAATTCAGTAGAGTTATTTCAACCTTTTGGTGCTGATTAAGCCCATACATAGATATAAAAATACTTTAACTATATACTATAATAAACCAAAAGAAACATTTTCTCATCTCCAAAGTTTATTATTTTGCTTTCAAGTTTTGTTTCTTACAAAAAAAGTTAATTAATATAATAAATATATGCATATAACTCTAGTTTTAGCATTAACTATATACAATTCCTATACTTAAGAAGTTCAGTAATTAATATAAACTCACATATGGTGAAATAATTAATGTTGCCTAATAAAAACCAAGTTTAACACTTAAACAAGAATGTTAATAATTTATATTATAAAAAGCTATCCATTTGGTTAAACAGTATAAAGGCAGTTGATATATGCAGTAATTCAAATATTGATGTACCAAAAACTATAATTATCATCATTAAGCCTATAAAACTTAATTAATTTTTCAAATACATATAATACACTAAATTAAAAGATGAATAACATAAATCTCTAATAAAGATATACTTTTTTATAATGCATTATATGTTTGATAATTTATGTTACTAATAAAATTACTATTTCAATATCCTCTTTACTGGTAGGTGTAGCTTTCTGATTATGATTTTAAATTTTATTTGAGGTGGGCTGACCTGGGGATGATGATACCGCACCAATTGAGGGGAAATCAAACGAATGGGAAAGGAGGATAAAATCTGGAAAACCTCCATGCGCAGCATATGATAGGCTAGGAACTCCATGGACCGCCTTTGCTATTTGCTATCTCAGTTTGGGGCATTGGTGTGCAACGCCAACACATTCATAGTCATCCCCTACCCAAAGTTCCTCTACCAGAATTGGCTCGGGGAGGCAGTGGTAGAGGTTTCTATTCTACCACTGGGGTATCCTCCCTAGCTTTCTGATTATGATTAAAACTTGCATTAATATCTCTTATATTAACTATAAGTCTGATAATCTCATTTTGTATAGTTCTGATAATTTACTAAAGAAATTTATTTAAAACTTTAAATTAACTATCGTCTAAATCTATAAAGTATGTCTAATCTTTCAGGTTTAGTATATGACCAACACTATCCAATTTTAGCTATCCAGAACAATATAAATAAATTAAACTGTAATATACAGTAGTCTAAAAGTAGGATTAGATCTAACCTCTTGTGTTACTATAGTGTTAAGTTATAACACAAAAAAGTACTTTTTATTTAACCGAGGCAAGCCGACCAGGGGACAGGCATTACCGAAAGAAAGAAACGACATGAAACCTGAACAGGGTCAACTCCGTCGAAGAAAGTTTTTCCACCTCCGGATCGGGACTCAAATTTTTCTGGTTACGTCATGGGTAAGGTTTTCGTGTTATTAGACCTACTAACCGCCAATAGCTTCCTTTGGCTGGCACCCCGATCGATGTGCGAAGGGCGGGAATTGAACCCGCAACCTTCAGGTTAGTAGCCGTACGCCCTACCGACTCGCCTTCCACCCCCTACAAAAAAGTACCTCTATTATCTAGAATATCAGTTAGGAACAGATGTAGATTGTTACTTTGTCAACCGTTTACTATGGTAAAATAAGCTTATAATACTAGATTTTTTAAAATATAATTAAGATTGCCCCATCTAATAACTCTCAAGGGACAGCTGAAATGTAATAAGTACTTTTTATTATTTTATATTTTCAAAAACTTTAAAGACTATCATTGGTGCTCAAAGCCACTGTGGATATGACTTACTCTTTTTTAGTGAATCTCTAACTAATTAGTTCAAGGCTTAACTAGTAGATAGTTATTAGGATGATAAAAAGTTTTTAAAATTTAATAAGTTTTTATATAAACTGGAAGCTTATACTGTTATAATTATGAGTATCTTATTCTTCTTAGAAGTTTTTTGTGGCTGCTTCATTTCTTTTAGTTCTTTTTCTTGATTTAGTAGCTATAAAATCTAAATTAGTCGCTGTGCTGCCAAAATTCTATCTTTGGTTTACCCAATTTGATTTAAAATTAATCAAACTTACATCAATACCCTTCACTTAATTTTAAAATAATGGATTTCACATAGTTTTTGGTAGTCTCAAAAGCGCCTCTCTTTATAATTTCTCATCTAGGACAAAAATTCTATAAGAAAGATAAAGCACCATGTAAACAGCACAGTGTCATCAAAGGGTCCTGTACTAAAGTTCTTTTATTAGAATAACTCAATAAGATCTTAACCAAGTTATATCCAGCTTATGTGCGCTTCTCCTAGTTATCAATGATAATAAAGTATACCATATTTCATATGATAGTTATGAAAGCCTATCCTCTTTGTATTAGAGAATTTGGCTTCCTGATGCCTTAAATTTACTATTAAATACAAAGCTATAGCTATACTCAATTTATCTCATCAGATATATTTTTAAGTGAGATCAGAAATTTTATATATGAGAGACTACTATCAATAGTTGCACACTGGTAAGGACATCCAAAGCTCCTGTAAAGCTTACATATGGATCACTATGTGATATATTACCTTATATTTCAAATTATTGCTTTTAAGATAATATCTCATCTGTGTAACGATCGAGATTCGTCTCAATCGTACATTTCGACTCGGATTCGGATTTTCCGAATTTGAGTCGAATCGTCTATAAAACATTTTTAGTTTGGACGTTTTGGGCGCTGGGTTGTGCCTTGCCCGAGTCATAGATTAGGCTTGTGCGAGCCTAATCAATAACTCGGGTGAGGCCCCCAAAGCACTGCCTTTATAAGGCACGCCTGCCCATTCCGAAGTTTACTTTGGAATTTTCACCCTAGCATGTCCCTTCCTGGGAGCATTGTCGGTTGCTCCCCAGACGAGCTCTGGTCGGTGTACACCTTCGTTTTTATGGTCCAAAATAAAAATAAAGGATGTTTCGGGGTTTGCATACCTCGCATACCTGTGGTCTTTTTCGGGTGTTTCCATTTTGAGGAGGCTTTTGCGTGGTTGGGTTGGACCAACCACTATTCAAACTTTACATAGCCAACCGATGAGAGGTGAAGGTTTGGCTGCTTTTCAGTGCCCCAAACCTTTCCCTACTCGGTTAGGCCGCTTTGATTGCTTGTCGGTGCACCAAACAAATATGTAAAAATTATATGGCAATCAGGATCAAAAGTTATAGTTTTTCCGTTTATACAAGATGTATTATCTCATTAGCAAATAATTAAAAAACACCAAACTTTGCACAATACTTTATATAGGGGAGGATACCCAAGTGGTAGAATAGGGACCTCTACCGCTGCCTCCCCGAGTTCGATTCCGGTAGAGGAACTTTGGGTAGGGGACGATTATGACTGTGTTGGCGTTGCGCACCAATGCCCCGAACCGAGATAGCGAATAGCAAAGGCGGTCCATGGAGTTCCTGGCCTACCATACGCCGCGCATGGAGGTTTTCCGGATTTTATCCTCCTTTCCCATTCATTCGATTTCCCCTCAATCGGTGCGGTATCGTCCCCAGGTCGGCCCACCTCGAATAAAATTAAAATATATGGCAATCAGAACTGGGGTTTTCCGATTTGTTACAATCTGATTGTGTTAATTAAGGACGCTCTAAAATATAAAAAATGCTCCATATGCTCTTTCTATAGTTTTATTGATAGCTGGATGGTAAGGAGTACCAAAAGTATGTTTTTTAACAAATTTTTTACTCATGAACAACTTGTGGTGTAATATACAATCTTCCATCAAATAAAAGACTTTTAGGCTTCCATTGTGTTTGAAAATCTGATTTAATTAGAAATAGAGAAAATTTTTTAAATGTGACGTCTGCTTTAACTGTGGCGTCTGGAGCAGACGTGGTCAAGTAAATTGAGTTATATTATCAGTTTTCTAGAAATTAGGAAAAAAGTCTTTTTATTGACAATGGTACAACTACTTTAATGCTAACAACCTTAAAGGCCTCGATAGGCCCTCAAACCTTTTTGATTAAATATTATATTAGTGCCTTATTAGCTTTTGAGCACTAAACAGGTCTCTAGTACGTCTTGATCAGAATGTATCATGCCTTCCCAAAAAACAGAATAATAGCCACTATTAGGTCTTCCACACATCCACATGATCTATTTTCATATAAGTTCCCAAGAGATTATTATTTCTAGATTGAGTAAATATGTATGGTTTTAAGCATCACCAAAATGCTCAATAATTTCTTCTTTATCTGCATGTTATCAATTATCCTTTCTAATTAGTTTAAACTTTGTGGAAAACTGCACGTTACTCAGAACTTCTAATAAGGTTATATAAGCAAATTCTATTTAGTTGTATGAAAAATAGCACTTGCTGCATAAAAAGCCTATTGGCACTTTTAATGAAAATCTCTGATTTATGTATGATGATCAAAACATAGTTTATGGCTATATAACTGTCAGGCAGACAGCAAGTAGAAAATAGACTGGCCTACCATCCTGAATGCTGGAGCATCCAAGTGGTGGACCAGAATGCCAGGGGCACTGCTGCTGGTACAATGGATATGGAACTAGAAGGGAACTTATATCTCAACCAATAAAAAAATGGAAATTTGGGGGAGGGTGTTTTTATTGGGAAATTTAAGGGAAGAGAATTGACCAACAATTTTCTCAGGGTGATGCACCCAATTAAATAGTTATCAATTTTGGGGGGAAAATAAGCTGGGATCAGGTTCCACAAGTTTGACCTGAGTGGTAAACTATTTGGGAATAGGCGGGTTAGTTCCCTAGGGACTGACATTGCAAAATTTGGTGACAAGCTGAGTTTCAGTTGGTTTGACCTAAATGGTGAACTATTTGGAAATGGGTGGGTTAGTTCTCTGGGGACTGACATTGCTAAGTTTGGCAGCAGGCTGAGTTGCAGTTAGGTCAACCTAAGAGGTGAACTATTTGGGAATAGGAGGGGTAGTTCTCTGGGGTCAACATTGCAAGATTTGGTGACAAGCCAAGTTGCAGTCAGTGGTATTGCATCAGGTGCAACGCCCAATTTTCTGGAAGGATGCTGCCCATTGGGGGTGATGCCTGACAGATTTGGGAGGGGGAAGATTTTGATCATTGTGTAAACCAAATTTGCAACCATTGAGTGTTCCAGCTGATAGCTCAACCTTCATACCTTTTCAACCATTTGAAATCCAAGTATCTGGCTGATTGCTGCTAGAATTAGTTGCAATTAATTCTATTTTGGTGATCTTGGTGCAGATTTTACTTAATTCATTGTAACAGTTCTGCCAAGGAGAGTGCAAGTACCAAAAGTGGGATCTGAAGCTGATGAGCTATTTTCCAGCACTCATCTACCATGTGAGCAAGATTGCCCTGAGTAACGAGGGGTATAGCCATCCTCTTTGGTATTTTCTTGCTCAGGAACAGAAGGATAGCCTAATTAACACCCAGCGGATATTCCTCAGGACTTACATTACCCTTTCCTTTTTCCTAGCAAAGAGCCTCATCACTGGGAAACTGTACAAGAGCCACCTTCTTGTGTGCCTTGGGTGACTTGATCACCATTACTGATGTAGGTTTTTTTGGGGAAAGGGAGAGTCTCAGGGTGGGATATAGAATGTTTCATCCAGGTTCATGCAATTTGCACAATTGCGTGTCTTGCCCCAACTGTTCTTATAAGCCAGATATTTTTTCCAAGCCATAAGATATTGGATGGAACATCACGATTTCTGGGATGCCAGGATAACTTCTTCCTCGGCCTCTTCCCCATTTTCAGCGATAGTCAGTTCCAGTTCCATAGAGATTGCACCTTTGAAGGGTAACAGCTGGGAAACTACTGGGCTTTGGAGGTCAAACTCATTGCAAGTTGAGATGTCAGACTCTACTGACATGGGCAAGGTAGCTGTGGCAACTATGGGGTATGGGTTTGGAGTTTTGAGTGGATGGGGCTAATTGTGGGTAGGGATAATCTTCTTTACAACTTGATTCAGTTGGTAAGGAGGGACCATTGCTGCACCAATATCTGTGAGAAAGGTGGAAATGGTAGAGATTGATGGTTGGTTAATTATGTCAGGCAGACGGCAAGTAGAAAATAGACTGGCCTACCAGCCTGAATGCTGGAGCATCCAAGTGGTGGACCAGAATGCCAGAGGCACTGCTGCTGGTATGACAGATATGGAACTGGAAGGGAACTTATATCTCAACCAATAAAAAAATGGAAATTTGGGGGAGTGTGTTTTTATTGGAAAATTTAAGGGAAGAGAATTGACCAACAATTTTCTCAGGGCGATGCACCCAATTAAATAGTTGTCAATTTTGAGGAGGAAAATAAGCTGGGATCAGGTTCCACAAGTTCAAACTGAGTGGTGAACTATTTGGGAATAGGCGGGTTAGTTCTCTAGGGACTGACATTGCAAAATTCAGCAATGAGCTGAGTTTCAGTCAGTTTGACCTAAACGGTGAACTATTTGGAGATGGGTGGGTTAGTTCTCTGGGGACTTACATTGCTAAGTTTGGCAGCAGGCCAAGTTGCAGTCAGGTCAACCTAAGAGGTGAACTATTTGGGAATAGGAGGGATAGTTTCCTGGGGTCAACATCACAAGATTTGGTGACAATCCAAGTTGCAGTCAGTGGTATTGCATCAGGCGCAACGCCCAATTTTCTGGCAGTATGCTGCCCATTGGGGGTGATGCCTGACAGATTTGGGAGGGGGGAAGATTTTGATCATCGTGTAAACTGAATTTGCAACCGTTGGGTGTTCCAGCCAATAGCTCAACCTTCATACCTTTTCAACCAAATGAAATCCAAGTATCCAGCTGATTGCCACTCAAATTAGTTGTGATTAATTCTATTTTGGTGATCTCAGTGCAGATTTTACTTAATTCATTGTAACAGTTCTGCCAAGGAGAGTGCAAGTACCAAAAGTGGGATCTGAAGCTGATGGGCTATTTTCCAGCACTCATCTACCACACGAGTGAGATTGCCCTGAGTAACAAGGGGTATAGCCATCCTCTTTGGTATTTTCTTGCTCAGGAACAGAAGGATGGCCCAATTAACACCCAGCGGACGTTCCTCAGGACTTACAATAACCCACTGATCCAACCTCTCATCAGGGTCTTTTGTGTGATGTAGCCACTTTAAGTAGGTGCAGTTTGTAATTATAATAAAGTAATTGTCATAAAGAAGTTGTCAGAAATTTTCAGAGTAATAAAGATAGCAAGCACTTTTGTTCAGTAATAATGTATCTAATCTGCCTAATTATGAGTCTTTATGACTAAAGTGATAGGGTGGCCCACCTTATAGCATTGCTTTTAGCCAAAATTAACCAACAGACAAGTTAATGATATAGATAAACAATAAAAAAAGGTTTATTAAATTTTATGTTTTACTAGGACAATTGATTTTAAATAAGTTTTTTGTAGATAGTCAAAAGAAACCCATTATTTATGCTTTTCAAGAGAGATATTTTTAAGTAAATATACCAACAAACAGAAAATAGTGAAGTGGAAAAAGAATAGATTGAAAGTTACAAATTTTACTAAAATACTTGGGGTTTATACTAATTGGATGAGGTAACTTATCACAATAACTTTACAAGTTTCATAATGTTACCAACGCTTGAAACTTTATAATACTTATATTCCCCATGAAATATACTTTGAAGATTTTAATTTAGTTGTCTTTTCTTTAGTGGTCAAAAAATAGTTAAAATATTTAATTGTAACTTAAAGGTTTGCATAGAATTTAATCATTACATAAGTTAACACTCAGAATAGCTTTAGATTATCTAGTTTGTACATGGCTTGTTGGAATTTTTCAGATGCATTAGATATCCTCTTGAATGATGTGGTAGTATCAACAATCTTTTTCTTGATATTAATTCTCATCTCTTGCATTTTATAATAGTGTTAATATGCCATATATAACTTTACCATTATAGTAAGAATTGTAAGCTGGTTAAGAGTTGTATGTAACTTGTAATAGGTGTATCAAGGTATATCAACACATCCTAATAATAAAATTCAAAATTTAGATCCATCTCTTAAATTCTCTCCATAAATTTTAAAAAATAGAGATAAGAGTTATGAACATATCTCTTTAAAGGCTTAAGCAGCAAAAATCTAAAAGCTTCTTTAACTCAACTGGCAATTGAGCTTTCACAATATATGTCTTCTATACCATCTAGTACTAAAAAAATATATGTCTTCTATAACCATCTAGTACTAAAAAATATATGTCTTCTATAAATGGTTCTTAAAGTGAAGTTGCATCCCCAGTTTCTCCTTAATAACTTTCTTTTCTTTTGAATATAGTAACTATGCCCAAAAAGTATATCTGCATAATCACATAGATTCATTTTTTAATTTATCTTAGCTTCTGGAAATTAAAGGGCTCTATAATTATTATATTACTTTTAAAACTGTATTTTCTTCTATCCTGTTTTCCAATAATTATAACCTATTATTAAAACTATCTTATGAATGGCAACATCTGCACATCAGCAAATGGAAGTTGATTATGTGATAGCGTTCAAACTGTTATATATATTCTAACTAATACTTTGATTATCCAATTATATTCATAGGAAAAACCTATGAAAGGTAAACGCTTATTTCACAGAAGTTTTAGAAAATACTTAGAAATATAATTAAAGGTAACAAGTACATAGACTTCAGTGTCAATATAAAACTAAAAATATGAAAACATGATTTCTTAGTAGGGAACAAATCATGCTTTTATCATCCATAAATATTGAGAGCCTATGTTAAATGTTTCTAAGCACTCAATATTCCAGAAGCTCTTTCTATGTAAAGCAATTTATTAAGTAACTTTTCTTTGTTATTTCTTTTTTATCTAGGTTAATACCCGCTTAACTTGATATAAATTTAATAAGAGTAATTAAACCTTGCAAGAAAAGATCATGTTCTGATCTTAAGTTTTTTTATCAAGGAGAATATAATTTTTTATTTATTCCAGTATTTCTACTTGCATATGCAGATGTCAATTTTTATAAAAAAATTATTAAGCACAAAATGTTAGTAGCCTATAATATCTGAAGTGTCATACTTAGTGATATGACCAATAATAGGATCCTTAGTAATACTTAACATTTGTTATAATATTGCATACACAAAGAAACTTTGAGTCTAGTATGGAAACTTCTTAACCTTATCATCAGAAACATAATTTTATTATTGTTATTTGTAGATTAAGCGCCATATAAATTGAAGTATAAATGCTATAACTTAATCAAACATTAAGTGGAAGGAATTTATCAATAAATTGGGTTTTCACAAGAAAATTACGCTATAAGAAAGTCTATTAAATGTTCAAGTATCCATAAAAAAAGAAGTCTTCAGTCAGCTTTAATGAAGAAAGAAGGAGGATAATGCACACTTTTATACCTTTTCCTTATCCTTTATTAGAATATTAACACCACCCTCTTTATAAATGTAACACATGTGCTTATAAGCATAACAACTCTTTTGTTTTAACATTTTTGGTTCTCACAAAATGGCCTTGAATGGTGCACTATAGATTTGAGAATTCATTTGGAATATATAATAGCTTCTAAAGATTACTAAGCTAATATGAAAGATAAGGTTTTTATTGAATATCAGATACAAGTGTGATTGTGATTTATTTTTATTCTCTGATAAAAAGTGCAATTACATTAACTCCTATAGCTATTTATTTGGGGTAAGTCAATCAGGAGGATATACAATAACAAAGCTCAAAAAAGCAAACTACAAAATAAACTAAAAATGGTCAAAACAAAACAAATTAGATTACATTAATAAAAATAAATTCTAAAAGTATCAATCAAGATAGAAGTGGTAAAATAATTGCCAATCATGGTGATGGGTGAAGGTGGATGGAGGGCTCTTTATCCTTATTTAAGTTTTACAGGATTTGTCATAAAGCTTAGAGCATGGGCTTAGGGCATCTTTTAAAGGGGGTTGAGGTAGCAAAGTGACTTAAACTCAGAGTTGATATTAGTAGGGTTGTGATAAAACTGTAAAGATCTTTCTCAGCCTCAAAGCAAGCTTTTGGAAAGTTGAAAAAATATTATTGTTGCAGATGGTGTGTGACTTTTGGTTAAACTTTGCAACCATTATAAATTTCTGAGCTCCTTTACTGACAACCTGTTGGAAGTGTAGTGCTATTTTTATTTATTGGGTGCTTGGAAGTGGTAAGGACATGAGGGGGTAAGCCTTCAGCCAATAATTTAACTGTTCACAACTGCTTTTAGAGTGAGAAACAATCTGGTGAGGTAACAGCCCCTTCAGAGAGTTGGTGATTATTTTAGAATGTTTTTAAGTTCAGGGGAGCAACATATGTGCCTCAATCATAAAGAGTTCACATTCAAGACAAATAAGGATGCTAAGAAGGGGGCTAAGAAGGTGGACGTCCCTCTCAATTCCCAGGGCAACTTAACCCATGAACAAATGAGAGGTGGTGATGGCCTACCCACTGAAGATTGCTCCCTTGCCTCTCCTCCTCACTACCCAGGAGTTAATTTAGAAAATTGGGGAGTGTCTATAGATGGCAGCAGCAAGAAGAGCTCCAGTAGAAAGTGTGCGATACTCCTCACTCTCAGTAATCAAAGGGCCCTTAATGTGAGGGTCACTTAAAATTAATAAATTAGTGCCCAAAGTAATTGAATCATCCATTGGATGCATAAGTTTGAACACCCCATAATTCATTTCTTTTCATCCAGAAAAGGTGAGCCCATCCCCAACAGGTTTGGGCATAATAACCCCTTCAACATACAATAGGACCTAACATACTTACCTTGGCTATGGACACACTCAGTCATCTGCTAGACAAAGCGTCACTGATCCTTCAAGTGAAATAGCACCAGGAGGTAAAATTTAATGGCATGATTTGAGCTTAAGTCAGCTGTCCAGGTTGAGACTAATCTTGTGCTGTGAAGATTTTGAAATGTTGATCTGCTGGAATTGAAAATGATTGCATTACCCTTTGTTAGTTCATATTTTATTATTCCTAAAGCTCTAAATTTTAAGGCAACAGTCCCCCCACAGGTGCTGTTGTTGGTAAATTTTTATCTTTGGTTTAATTAAAATAAAATCCACATGGAAACCTTTACAATTTTATTATATGAGCTATATGTTAGCTGCGCGCCTGCTAGAATGCCATGTTTACCAGTCTGTGTAATGACTGGGCCATAGTGCCCATAATTACTACCTTACTTCCCTCCCCACAGGAATGGGGATATTGGTATGGTAGCCGCTTAGAGGTGACCCAATTTTGGATGCCTTGTGGCGCCCTTATATGGTTTTGCTCCTCAAGTTGATTCTCACCCAGTGAGATAAGTTAGTGGTTTTTCTTCATAAACAATACTTCATGCTTCCAGAGCAAATTCTGTACCCCCAGGGGTACCCAATGAAACAACCACCGCGGATTATTTGGTTGCCTCTCTTGCAACTGTGTGGTTATTTTTGGATGTTAGTAATGGTGCTTGTCAATTGCCATCCCGCAGTTGTTCCCCTCCCATTAAGATACCAAGTCATTTGGATGGATGTCTCTGGCATTATGGTTTGTAAACTGGGTGTCACTCACCAATACTGGAAGTCTTATCTCTACTTTACTATCTGGTTTTATGACATAATTGACTTACCACTAGTTTCCACCATCTCTACTTATCTTGAATAGGTGATGCGATGGTATTGTTATACCAAAATGAAACTACAATCAGTGCTTAGTTTAGACTTATTGTATGGTTAGTTGGTGCAATTTCAGGGCTTTTTGTGCAGTGTTGGTGAAGTTCCTGGCACAATATTTCCTCCATCATTATCCTTTCTCAGGTTTACCCTGAACTGTGGGAATTTGATCACTGTACCTTCAGTGGAAGTGGCGGCCAGGCTTTAGATGCTATAGCAGAGTTTTAGGTTTGGTTCTTTATCTAATACTTTGGCTTCTTCCTCCCTTATGGATGCCCAACAGAATGTAGCTCTTTTGTATTCATTGGAAGGGGGTCCAGCAATGGGTGAATGAGATTTTTTATTTAGCTAATCAAGTAGATTTCCACCCCCATGATGACTTTGGTGTCCTCCATAGTTTAGTTTCAGTATAGAGAACATCTCAGCTCCTAAGTTTTTTACTTTGGGCAATGAGGCCTCCAATTTTCCATCATTAAGTTGAAGCTTTTTATGGTCAGTCTCCTGTGCTAGGTCTTTCAAAGGAGGTTCTGATTGTGTTATTCCATGCCACTCTGGATCCTATTTCTGCCAATCATTTCTTGGGAATCTCAGTTGGTCTCTATGTAATAGTTGGTGGCGGTGGCCACCTCTTTTTGCGCCATGCTTTGGGGTGCTTAAGTTGGGGTAGGAGTTGTACCAAGAAAAGTTTTCTACCTAAGGAGTTTTGATTGGAATGCTAAATATCAAAATGGCATGCGCTGGGCTTTTCACCCAGCAGTATGTTCTGGTCAGGTCCCAGGGGTGTGTGTTTTGGTTCCCAAGGATGCTCCCTCCTCTTCCCATCCAAATTATTCCCATTCCGATCCCCTAGCATCAGTTGTTGAGTTGTTTCCAATTAAAGAGCTGTTTTCCTTCAATCATCTAGTGCTCATGTTGATGGTGCTATGACGCAAAAAAAACTAATATGTCTATTTCCAATGAAGGGCCAATTCCCTCCAAATTCTAGTTCCCTTGACATCATAGCAAGTATTACTTAACAGCTGGTAATGTCCCGTGCTGTTGCCAATAAACAAAATTTTGTCTAAGTTATGTTACCTCTTAAAAGTTAGTTGGTAATCATAAAGTGTCTGTTGAGATTCTCATAGATATGGGGTCAATGGGAAACTTTATGATTATAAAACTAGCGCAGGACCTCAGTTTGGACCTTGGAATGGGTACATCTGTGTTGGGTGCAACTTCTTCCCCACCAATTTAATATAAGATATGGCGTCCTGTAACCTTTTTGGTGAATCATTTCAGATTTTGCAATTGGCTTGCCGCGGTGCCTGAATTCTATTCCCAGTTATTCTAAGGGATGGGCTGGTGTTGTTGGTAACAGGTTGACATCAACTTAGATTCTAATGTGTTTCTCTTTTCAAATACTAGTTAGAGGAGTTCCTGCTCATTGATACCTTGGCAACAGAATGGGGGTGAGTTCCTTTATGGTGATTCCTGCTGCCATAAACCTTTTACCAGATTTTCTACTATAGTTATTAGCATATAAATATATACTTGAATGGAGAAGGCATTCCATCTCCTGCCCCATTCTGAGTATATCCTGGCCTTTCATTTATCGAAATATGTGATCAACATCAGCTGTCCCTTGTATCTCTACATTGAACAGAAGGACAAGGAGCTGGAGATGTGGTTAGATGATATGATTAAAGGCGTGGGCGTTCCAGGAAACCTTCCTATTGCTTCTCCATAGTCTTCGCTCAAAAGGACAATGGAACTTTGCAACCCAGTGTGGACTATGGCCATTTAAAAATTATTACCGTTCATAACCATTATCCTCTCCCCTCAAGCAGAAAATCAGCCACGTAATTGCAAAATTACATGTGTTCTCAAAACTCAATACCATGAATGCTTTCAAGCAGAGAGGTGGTGGAAGGACTGGAATGGATTATGGTAATTTAAATCAGAAAGGGCATCCTTCAGTACTGTTTAATGCCGTTTGGCTTAAAGAACGCCCCACCCACATTCCAGCATATGATTGATGACGTTTTTGGAGACCTGCGATTCACTTGTGTGATCACATACATTGTAGATATCCTCATACATTCCTCTACCTCTGAGCAGCATGTGAAGGACATGGAGGCAGTGGTGGCTGCGCCTCACAGGGCGGACCTTTATGTGAAGCGCCACAAGTGCAAGTTTTTCATGGAGGAGGTTATCTTCCTGGGAAATGTGGTTTTGAATGATGGGCATGCTATTCCCTCCCAGAAAGCTCAAGGCTATCCTATTGTGGCCCACGCCTACTATCCAGAAGCAGTTGTGGAGATTCTTGGATACAATTATATTTTAAAATGTTCTCCCTCCCTCTCACAGCTGTCTGCGCCATTCCATCCCTTGACGTGAAATAATGTTCCATTCAGAGATATGGAGGATTGCCAATGAGCGTTAGATTCCATCATAGAGGTGTTTTTGGCGCATCCTGTTCTCAAACGTGCTGACTCCACCAAGCCTTTTATTATAGCATGCAATTCCTTATCATCCTATTGTAAAGAAGTCCTGCTTTAAGCACACAATTAGTTGTGTCACCCAGATGCTTATTTTTCATGCAAGTTCACTTTGTCTGAACAATCCCAAGCCATTTTTGATAAGGAATTATCCTTCATGATGTAGTTGCTGACCCACTTCAGTACCTTATTCAGGGTGCGTGGTATGAGGTGATTGTGTAATGGACCATCAGGCCTTTATGTATTTCTGGAAACTACAGAAGCTGGCGCATCTCCAGGCCTGGATGTATCTTGATCTTGGCGGTTTTAACTTCAAATATGAAGTTTGTCAAGAGTACATTGAATGTCCTCCATGATTTTGTTAAGCCACAACCCTTCTTTGAGTCTGGAAGAGGAGGGAGATCAAGATCTAACCATGATAATTCCGCCAGCCCAGATCTTAGCTATTGCTACTCCTGCAATTTTGGTGGTTGACTGGACCTCAGATCTGCCTTAGTTGTTTGGTATTAGCGGGTCAAATCTTGTGCTTGGAGGGGCTGGAGCTGTTTGACCATCTGGTACTTCCAATGCATAAGTGGACCTATTATTTGTTGGTGGAGGGGATAATTCAGTTCCAGTAAAGTCAGTGGGTTCTTCCCCAACTCTGCAAAAAAGTAATTTGTGCCCATCATGACCCCCCAGCTGTAGGCCATCTGTGTAATAAATAATTGCCTTGATTTGGTAAAATTGACGTTTAATGGTCAGGTATCTCCAAGTATATCATAACCTGGATCACCAATTGTGTGACTTGCATGCAGGAAAAATCGGATAGATCAGGTAAGAATTGTTTCCTCATCACCTGAAGCAGGCGTAGTGCCCATGGACTCAGTATCAGGCGATTTCATTGTCAAGCTTTCTAGATTCAATGGATTTTAATTTGATTATGGAGGTCATGGACCACTTTACAGGTTTTTAATCTTTGTCCCTTGTTTGTCAGTCATCACTTCAGAGGAGACAGCCTGGCTCTTTATGCAGCATGTGCTCTCAATGTTTGGCTTGTCTCAGGAAAATGTTAGAGATCAAGGTCTGCAGTTTATGGCGCTGTTTTGGGCCAAGCTATGGCTATCATGAGAATTAATCTGTGTTACTCCACTACATATCATCCCCAGTCCAACAGCTAATTATAGCGAGTTAACCAAGTTCTTGAGAAGTATTTTCACTGTTATCTTAAAAAAAGATATTTTGATGGATGAACTTTCATTTTCCCAATATGCATATAATAATGGCACACATACATCTACTGATTTCTTGCTAAAAAAAGCCATGCTGGGGCATAATCCCTAATTTTTATTGGCCCATGTCTTTGCCCAGAAGTCCCTTCTGCGGCGGACCATATGCATAAAATCTTGAGCACTTGATCCCTGGTTTGGGAGCACCTGACCAAGGCCATCAGTGATTATAAACAATTCACAATTTGGAAACATTTTCCTGTCAATGAAATCAAGGTGAAATCCTCTGTCATGTTGGATACCCAGCACCTGAATATGAAAATGCCCTCCCAGAAGTTTTCAAGAAAACTCTCTGCTCCCCTTGTGATGGAGGTGGATCTGGGAAATGGGGTGTCTAGATTGACTCTTCCTCTCACTGGAAGCATCACCCCATTTTCAATGTTTCTCAGTTGTCTCCATCTAAAGGGAAGGTCCCTGCGGGACCAAAGCCTATTTTGGTGGAGGGAGGGAGGAGGTGAAGTTGAGGTGGTTTGTCCTTGCGGAAATCTCGCCGTTAGATACAGTACCTCATGGTATGTAAAGGGTTTCCATTGTATGAGAATAGTTGGGTCAGCGCCCATGATTATTCCAATTGTGGTGAGATAGTGAAGTT
This sequence comes from Massospora cicadina, assembly GCA_022478985.1. NCBI lineage: Eukaryota > Fungi > Entomophthoromycota > Entomophthoromycetes > Entomophthorales > Entomophthoraceae > Massospora > Massospora cicadina. The sequence continues at coordinate 36,702 of JAKSZP010005506.1, read as the reverse complement.
TTTACACGCCCTACACCATGATGCTCCCCGCCCTCCACAGAAGATTTCCATTCCCTTGGCAATTGAGTTACCAAAAGCCCACAAGAACGTCGCCCACCCCAAGTTCCCAGTAGTAGTGATCCCACCTGTTCAAAGATGGAAGGACAATGTAGGTCCCAGGAAGCACCCTATGCACCTCAATCATGAGTAGTTATCGTTCTGTACAAAGAAGGGGGCTAAGAAGGCACCAATCCCTCTCATTTCTTAGGGGAGACTTAGCCCATGTGGTAGATGAGAGGTTGTTGATGGACTACCCGCTGAAGATTTCTCCCTTGCCTCCCCTTATCAACATTCATTATTTGGTGCAGAAAGTTGGGGGGTTTCTGGAGGTGGCGGCGGCAAGAACCCTGATCTAGCAGAAATTTTGTGAGAGCACCTCTCCTTTAGTAATTTCAGGTCCTAATATGAGGTTATTAGAATCATTAAATTAGTGCCAAGATTAATTGAATCTTCCATCATACACAAGAGTTTAAAACCCATTAATTCATTTATTTTCCACTAAAAAAGATGAGCTGTCCAAACAAGTTTGGGCGCAGTAAACCCATAACACACAATAATACCTCCAATACTTACCCTGGCCATGGGTGCACCAAGTCGTCCGCTGGATGAATCATCACTGATCTACCAAGCAAATTGCAATTGGAAGAAAAATTTAATGGCGAAAGATAATCTTAAATCAACTTGCCATACTGGAACTAATCTAGTGTTGTAAAGATTTTGAAAAAGTTGATCCTCCAGAATAAAATTTGATTGTGTTACCCTCAGTTAATGCAATTTGTTATTCTCCAAGCCCTAGCACCTAAGACAATAGTCCCTCCATAGGTACTGTTGTTGGTCAGTTTTTATCCTTTGGTTTGAATAAACAAAATACAAGTGAAAACCTTTACAATCTTATAATATGAGCTATACGTTAGCCGTGCTCCTGCTAGGTGCCATGTTTACCAGTATGTGTAACAACTGGGCCATAGTGGTCACAATTACTGCCTTGCTTCCCTACCTACTGGAATGGGAATATTGGTATATTGATCGCTTTATAGACCCCTATTTTGGATGCCTTGTGGCGCCATGATGTGGTTTTGCTCCTCAAGGTGATCCCCAATCTTTTGGCTAAGTTTCATGATTATTCCGCGCTTTCAATACCTCACACTTCCAGAGCAGATTCTGTGAACACTGGGGCACCCAAGAAAATAACTGTCGTGGTTCCTGAGGTTACCTCTTTTGCAACTGTTTGTTTATTGGTGGTATGTTAGTAATGGTGCTTGTCAATCGCCATCCTGCAGTTGTTCCACTCCTGATGAGATAGCAAGCTGTTTGAATAACTATGCCTATGACATTCTAATTTTTAATCTAGGTGTCCACTCACCTATACTTATAGGCTGGTCACAACTTTTTTAGCCAGTTTAATGACAGTGTTGATATCAGGTTGAAGTGCATAAAGCTGAGAGATGAATTTTGTTGCATATTCAAAACAAGTCACATTTTGAGGGCCAGAGCCTCAACCAAGTCAGTAACAGAATTATGCAATTCATTGACTTCTTCAATATAGTCCTAGGGATTTTTGGTTGAAGATGATTGGGTGATTAACATATGGATTGGGTGGAGCAGGTGGCTAGGTGAAGGTTTTGGAATTTATATGGTCCTATTAAGCCCCTTATTAGATGGATCAGGAGAGGAGTCTTGGTTAGAGGGCGCTTAATCAGTGGATGCAGGGGCAGCTTCAGCTACCTTCTTGGTGGTATGTAGAGAGGATTATACCCCAGTGAAGAAAGTGGTTGGGTCAGCAATGGGATCATCTTGAAAGGAGTTGTTTGTTGGACGCAGCTTGGACAATGGAGGGTCAGTGCTAATTTTTAATTGATCCATATCAAAACGGTTGGGGCATTAGGTATTTCCTCCATACACTTAGGCATATAAAATTGGTCAGGTTTATAAGGTAGAAATAGTGCAATGATGAATTGAGAGGGCAATTTGCTGTAGAAGCAGGGTAATTATTTGCAAAGGTGTGAGGTCCCATAAGGTGGGTGACTCCATGTTAAGCACATATTGTGATTTGAGTCTAAGCCATTATTCTGACAATCCAGCGATCATATCTTAGAGTGAAAATTTGAGGGAGGTGAATAAAGAGGCCTGAAAACTGAGTCAAAGGAGTTTTATCATCAAGAAGATTGATACAAGTGGTTTGGGAGGGGTGTGCCATGGAACATCAGGGGAATGGAAGCTGCAATTTCAGAATTGGCCTTACTAGTGAAGTTCAGGTTAAAATATTTTTGAAGGGGTGGAAGTTGATGAAGCTAGCGCGCTGCATTATTACCTGGGCAAATTTGATAATTTATATATCAGTATATGGGAACAAATTGCCAAAGTTAGCCTGAAGGCCAAATTTCATATTTCTCTGGGGAGCACATGGGGCTTCAAGGCACTGTCTGGGTTTGTTTAAGGTTAGATCTAATTTTTTAGGCGGTAAAAGTAACCAGGAAGTGTTGGGAGGACTAGCAGATACAGGCTGGAAATGTTTTGGTAAAATTTGAATAAACTAGTTTGTGGTGCACCAATGCCCAACAGGGGTATAGCAGGCGTCAAGATTGTTGAAAAAGTTGAGTGGAAAGGATCAACAATAATTACAGTTGTTTTACTAAAAGCAATATAGGAGTTGACCAGAGGTGGCAACTTGATAAAGAACATCATCAATAATAATTCTCTTATAGAATTAAGAAGTGCTTATCAAATAAATACTTTTGCAAGTAAAATAAGTGTTTATTTACTTATCTTATACGCACAAACATACTTTTATTAATAGAACTGAAGAGATCTTGGATTTATTTTCTCAATCAATTTTTATGTTGCTCATGATACCCCTCCTACAGATGAGTTTAAGCTGTTTTCTTCATGAGTTATATAGATGATAAGATACTATATACTAAATTCATCCAATAAACACATTATAACATATCAAAGTAAAACTATAAGGAAAATGCTTTTTTACCAATTTAAACTTATTTCTCGCCACTTTGAGAGATTAACATTAAGTCAGTGTTCCCCTTCTTGACTTATAACAGTCCCCTTATAACTATTCTAATCTATTTTCTGGGATAGCTTTGTTGCTAAATTTTTTCTTATTTTTTTATAATAATCTAGATCATAATGAGATTTGGAGAAGGCACAAAAATATATAAATACGCTGTATTTAACATTATCTCTTTTAATGGTTGAGCTCAACTCAAGAGGGGACCAGCCACACATATATTTGTGAGTTTCAAATAAAAAAATAAAAAATCCAAACAAGGCGCCATGGCGGTGAGCCATAGTGGCCAAGTTTGAAGAGAAAGGTGGTTGGGGGATCATTGTCCAGAGAAAACAAAGAATATACATTAGAGAAGACAAATAGAGAGTTGGGGTGTTGGAAAAAATGGGGAAGAATTTAGAAGAATGTTAAATTTTTCTTGCCAAGGATACATGCAGTGTTCAGCGCCTTGACATACTGATTCAGCTAGTTCTCAATGGATTTTTTAAGATCTTGCACAAAAATTGAACTTTTGATCTTCTAGTATGTTTGTGAGTAGTGGTAGTCAAAAAGTAACAGCTTGTCAGCATTGATACCTAAGTGACCTGTAGTAAAGGTGAGCTCCTCAATCTTGTCTCTGCCTTCTCATGGAAGTTATCCAAGAAGTTAGGACAGTATTATTTTCTATGAGAGGCTCCATGGCCATATGGAGGGTCTGGAGAAGGAGGGTGTTGGTGAGAGAGAAAGCCACTTTGACAGAAATCTGATAGTGATTTGTTTATGAAGGCTTTTCAAGTGCAGAAGCAGCGTCAAGGAGTGGGATTAGAATGCAGGTGAAAAACTCTAACCAATCAGAGTCATGATTTGTGAAATTAAGGTTGCTCAGGATCATCCACACACTTTAGAGATTTGTGTGATTAAAATGGGTAAATAGTGGCCAGCAAAGGGATAATATTGTCTGTGGGAAGAAGTTGGACCACAATGCACCAAATTAGGTATTATTACTAGCGATTAATTATAATTTACTCAGAATCATTTAGTGGTGGGGTTTCAATTGGCTGGCGCAGGAGGAGATGTGCCCGCATCAGTTAATAGAAAGGGAGGGAGAATTAAGTCCCACATGAAAGTTTTACTGGAGTGTCAACAGGGATTATGCTAGAGGGAGGAGGGATGGAGGCTGCTGCAGCAGTGAGGGAAGGGTACTTGCGCATATAGTGTTTTTAACTACAGCATAAGGGACATATAGTGTGGAAATTCTCAATGCAGGTCCAGAATGGATAGTTGGGGGCAGAGCAGATCATGTATTGGGGGATTACCATGTGTTTTTATTTGAGAAAGGTGTGGATTGTTCCAAAGATGTGAGCCTTATAAGTCATGTGGCACATTATAAACTACAAACTTCAGGATGGAATCAGTGCTGTAGGTAGTAAAACCCTCTAGGACCTCATGGTAGAGCTTCTCAGGGTGGGATGGTTGGGAAAGTTGGCAAACTTAACCAACAGAGTAGCTTATGTTGGATTGAGTGCAAGTATTGGGAATGTATTTTTCTAACTAGTAGTATTGTTGCCATGACTATGGTGTGGGCTTATAAGGAGAATCCAAGGTAAAAGTACCCCTTGAAAGGGGTGGAAAACTAAGTCTGGCAGTTAATACCACCTGATCTATCTCAATATTGGCAGTACTTGCATAGGGGAAGAAGTTTTAATACTTAATCTAAATGTCAAAATGCATATTGCTCTGAGGCAGCATCAGGGGGAAGTTGATCACTACCTGAGAGCATGCAGAGTGGTGGTCTAGATCCATAGGGGGAACAAAGTGACCAGAGGGATTTAAAGTCTAGTGGAGCCAGCCCAGGGGCATTTCATCAGCAGCCAAAAGACACTAGGAGGCAGCGCACCACCATAACATGTGGGGGCAGCAGGTGTCAAACACATTAACATATGTGATTAGATATGACACTGTGGCAAATGGTTAGTCTATAGTAATTCAAAAAAATTTAATTTTATCAATAATTATCAAATTCTGTTTTTATTTATATTAGTTAATTAAAGTTAATTTAAATTCAATTTACTTTTTAAATTAAAAGTCTATGACTGGTATATATTAAGTAAAATAACATATTGTAGTCAGTTACATATATTTTATTTAATTTTTTATTAGTAGCTTTTATTTTGATATGTTTTAATGTAGGGGAGGATACCCAAGTGGTAGAGTAGGGACCTCTACCACTGCCTCCCCAAGTTCAATTCCAGTACTGGAACTTTGGGTAGGGGACAATTATGACTGTGTTGGCGTTGTGCACCAATGCCCCAAACCAAGATAGCAAATAGCAAAGGCGGCTCATGGAGTTCCTGGCTTATCATACGCTGCATGTGGAGGTTTTCCAGATTTTATCCTCCTTTCCCATTCATTCAATTTCCCTTAATTGGTGCAGTATTGTCCCCAGGTTGGCCCACCTCAAATAAAATAATGTAGATATGTTTTTTTAGTACTAGATAATGTAGATATGTTTTAATGTCTTTTTTCTCTAAGATAAGAATATTTGTTTAAAAGTATATTTTTTGTATTTTAGTTTAAAATTTGGTCATCTGTTTCAGCACATGATAGTTGATAAGTTGCAAAGTTTTTAGCTTTTCTACACTGTTCAATTTTTAAATATTGTTTTCACAATATATTTTTATTCAATATATAGCACATAATTTATAGAAGCTGTGAGTTTTTATATAATAATTGAGATTTTTTACTAAATTGATATAATATAATTGGCGTGTAATTCTTTAATTTTTATATATTCACTGAATACTTATTATAATAACTACTAATTATTAATTTTTACATATATATTTTTTTAGTGAGCCAATATAAGCATATATAGCCAATTATTAATCTTAAGATTATGCACCAAGTAATAGTTACATACATTTATAAACACTTTAGTAAATCTCTTTGTTTTGGGTGTAAAAAGGTGAATCAGTAGGGTGTATAAGTACCAAACATGAGATATATGAATTAGATCCCGCCATTTACACATTAATTGTGGTTCCAGCCAAAGGTTTCTACTAGCAGTTAGTAGGCCAAGCATAAACACATTAGTATTCCATAACTAGAAAGATTCAAGTCTTAATCTGGAGGTAAATATTTTTCTTTTAAGGAGTTAGCTATGTTCATGTTTCAAATCCAATTTCTTTTCTTCATTTTATTTTATTAAAGTCAGTCCTTGGTCAGATTTCCTTAAAGAATGGAACTCTTTGATTTATTTTCCAAAAAAACAAGTCTTGTTGATTATAACCCTATCATTTAGTTCAAATTTTATAAAACTATTTTTAGAGTTTTTGTCCCTAGAAATCTGCCTATTTATTTACAACAAACTATAACGCTTTCCATAGTTGTCAAAAAGTTTCTCTGATCCTAAGTTAACTGTGTGATATATCTATATGTACACTAGTGCTTAGCTACTTATAATGATAATGGATTGTGATAATTAATAATCAACAAGATGAGGGGTGTAATATGAACTCTGAGAATCAAAGCAGCAATTGAAACAGTACTGAGAATGGTAATCTATTAAACATGCAATTGATATCATTTTGTTAGCATATAACAGGTATGTTTTTTGGTCTATATATGACTTGGGTATTATATGATTATATATAATAATGCAAGTAGTAGACAAAGCATACTATGTTAGCATTGTCAGATGTAACTTTTTAAGTATCTCAAGTATTGTATAATAAAGAAGATGTAGTAAAGAGATATATATAGAGCTAAAATTTTAGTTTTTATAGATGGGCTAGTCTGTGTGATGATATCACATCAAATAATGGGGAAATGGGAAATCAAAATAGTTAGGAAAGTAGGATGTTTCCTTATAATCCTTTACATATAGCGTTCTGAGAGGCCAGGAACTTTTATAGGCTATCTTTCTATCTGCTATTTTAGTTCAGGGCTTTGTGAACAATGTCAACAGAGTCATAAATCATCACCCACACAAAGTTCATCCGCTGGGAGTAAACTTGCAATGTATTGAACTAAAATTTAAAGGTGACTAAAATTAATAAATTAAAACTAAAATAAGTTTTTTAAATAGATATTGAATATGTAAGATGTTAAAATAAAAAATTATTGTTTGTGTCTTATTCTATTAGTGATTTTAACTAAAGATAATCAACTTGTTTGTTAAAATGGTCAATGCACAACATATATGAGTCTGTGAAATGTGATACACAATTACTAAAAAATAGAGCTTTAGTAACATATTGTACTAAAGTTAAAGTATAAATACTTTAGTTATCCTATAAAAGTATAGCGCAGATAAAAATAAATTGTAAAAAATTTAAAGGCTTAGGTACTAGTAAATTGTAAAAAATGAAGCCTTAATAAACAACATTTCTTAAATTTTAATGTTTAACTATAATTAAAAAATTGCATTGTCCGGGAATCGAACCCGGGTCGGCCGCGTGGCAGGCGGCCATTATACCACTAAACCAACAATGCTTGATTTACTTTTTCTATAAGCTATCTGTAAAACCTAATGATTTTATAACACAAATATATGTTTCAATTGATTATATGGCATTGCATTAAATGTTTACACTATATTTTCTTAAAATTATACATGGAGCATTTAAGTTATAAAAGATTATAAGTGTATACAATGATATATGATATATGATATTAGATAAGTGAGTAAATATACTAAATTATTAGATTTAATAGTTTATTTAATTATATAAGGTAGCTGACCCAAATGACAATACTGCACCAATAAATGAGAAAAATGAGAAAATAAAATTATAGATAAATGAGTATAAATATCAGCAAACCACCACATATGGAATTCTGATGATCCAGGAACTCCATGGACTATCTTGCTATCCATTATCTCAGTTTGGGGTTTTGTTGTGCAATTCCAATGCTCTTATAGATTGTCCCATATCCAATTTCAAGTACAAGGATCTTAATGGAGAAGCACTGATCATTGAGAATAAAATATACAACTGGGGCACCCTCTCCCCTTAGACAATTATCTATGTTTATTAAGTTTACTTTTTTAGTACTAGGTAACCTAATCTGAAGGAAAATTTATTGATGTTTATCATGACATGCAATGCTCCTAAGAACCTAAGATAATAGAAGGGGAAGGAGGAAGTGTTGAGAAAGGGAAAATTTTATATTTTCCATAGCTTTATTTTAGCTCAACTAAGTTAAGAAGGTCTGATGACATAGGCATTTCTTAAGGAATATCTCAAGTTGGACCTGTATATGGGTGATCATATGAGGTAATGTCCACACCTTATTATCAAAAGAGATACTTGTGAAGAATTGAAAATAGTTCAAATAGCTATATATAGACTATAATCTAAAGGGGCTAATGGCATCCAAGAAGGGATTACTGAACATCATGTCATAGACTGGGCGTCCTTCACAAGGTTGAGCCTAAAGAGTTTTTGTGGACTTTAGGCCAGAAAGGGGAAAACCATGACAAGTTGAGAAGTAGTGTTGGTGGTATTCAATGGGCTAGGTTCAGCAAGGGTATATCTGATTTTAGATTGTTGGGATATTTTTTATGCCAGGACCAGGGGGTGGCCAAGTTAGTTCTAGTTTCAAACTTACAGTTCCCAAGGAACCACCCAATTGACTAATCAACTATTGATAGAAAAATTTCCAATGCCCTCCAGCCTAAAAGAGGTGTGTCATTTAATTGTGCATTTACTTGTTTGTGATGCGCGCCATGATGTAAAAATACTTTTTAAAAAGTAACAAACATAAATAAAAATATGCAGGGGAAAATATTTTTATAAAAATACCAGGAAAATAATAAAAATAAATAGGCCAGTACCCTTACTTGTAAGGTAATTGACCTAATAAGTGAATGTACTTTAGGGGTTGCCACTTTGTTCTTGAGTGCAGCATACTCTTCTCAGGTTGCAGGTTCTTGGGTTCTTTTATATGAGGAAATGGTCAGATTTTAAAAATTGTTTCAATAATTTAGGTTGGAAGAGGTGATATAGCATGCCATGATTATCTTCTCCTTAATTACTCCAATAAACTTTCTCAAAAAAAATAAAAATTGAGACATGCTCTACCCATGGTTGCCTGGCGTTTGATAATCATAGGTATAAAACTCAAAAAGGAAATTTTAAGAAATATTAAATTGGAGAGTTTGAATTAATAGATGATTATTAACTTCTAAAGTAAAATCAATTAATCTACTTTGAACATTAAAATAGATTTATTTTGGGATTTTAGTAGGATATGTGGAAAAGAAATTCAGAAAAAAGAGTAGAGATATAGGAGAATCTACTTGTAATAATTTGTACAAATTTAATGTTGTAGTTGAAGTATTTCTACACACAATAACCAAATCGCTCAACATAAAAAATGCCAGGCAGTGTTGGAACAAGAGCAGTATTAAAAGAAAGAGATGATAATGTACAGGAAAGCCTTTCAGAAACATTTGAAACTATCTCTGTGGGTGTTGACATTGCAGACCATTCTGAGGTGAGGCCTTTGCAATTTAAAAATTTATGTATGGACTATATAAAGTTGTCATATAGTTGTTGCACATGGTGGTCTAAATGTTTATCAGCCTTAAGTGCGCGTATTTGCAAATTTATACAGCTTTTCTGATTGTTGAAAAGGTGAAGTAAAGATGATTAAAGAGGAGTCAAATAGTATTTTGTTAGAATTGTGCAACATCAATCAGGTTGCAGATCTTGATGTTGTGGTAAGCCATCCCAAAAGAGAAGCTGACATATAAAGGGTTAGACATAGGATGTGAGGTATCCTAAGATGTTCTGAGGAGAGCTGAGACTTATGGTTAAAATTGATGTTGTTACATCAAAGTAGGACATGTAAATCTCATACCAATGGACCTGGCATTTTGGTAGTAAAGTAATTCCTTAATGCTTTGTCAAGTCGCCATCATGCAGATGGTAGTCTCTGATAAGCTATTACATGACCTTTTTGAATCTGGTAAGAAATAATGTTGGTGGTCCTAATGTGGTGGAGCAATCTGAGTTCTGGAAAAGACACAAGTTGTAAGTTTGGTTGGCGTCTCCTCATTATAATAAATCAAACTCTATGGTGATAAATCATGTGTTTAGATGTAACTAAACTAAAAGATTAAATCTTTGCCCTATGAAAAGACCCCTCCAAAATCTCAATTATAATAATAATAATATGAGTACTAATGTCATAGCTGTCCAGAAATATAATTGAGTCTCAACTAACATGGCCATTGATAAAAATGACTTAAAAATTATAAATGCCTTTTTATAGGCTTTGATTGGTCTAAAAAGCCTGATGACAGAGGCCTTTATATACCCCTTATTGCTGCAATGATCTAAAAATTGATCACAATAGCATCAGAAGATTTACCAGTATTTATAGCGGTCAAAAAGTCTGATCTAAACAATGAAAATGAAGCCCTTAAGGAACCCTTTATACTTTTGGTTCTGCCAAATATTGGGATAATTACCAAAAACCCTTCCAAAGAAAGTTCCTCATTTTGTACAACTCTAAATAATGAGCATGTTACCAAATAAGAAAGTGAGTAAGTTTTTAAAACTCCATAAAAAGAGAAGACTGAGATACTAAGCAGATGCAAGAACCTCAGGAGTCACAGGAACAACATGAGCCACAATTAGGCTCAGAAAAGCAGCCACGCATATAAAAACAAACAAGAGCTCCATAGTATAATCTGTTTAATAAATCTGAAAGATTAGAGAAAATCAGGTATTGGACTTTTCTGACCTAGAAAAAGGTAAAAGCATAGAATTGCCTTATGAGAAGTAATTGACTTGTTATAAATCAAGTCCTGCTTTAAGCACCCTAATACCCACATACTATTTTTTTATAAATTTATAAATTAGAGATCTTTCACAAAAATCTGCTTTTATTTTGACTCTCAACTGGTGCTAAATATGTCATATTAGGAAATATACTGTCAAAGGTTCTGAATTTGCTTTATTTTATCAGTAGATGTTTGGAGAAAATTTAAGATGCTTAAGAACAGTCATTGTTATTTATTACTACAAGACATAACACAATTTGAAACTTTTAGAACTTGGTAAAAGTTCCATGTACCCAAGAAACAGACGCTCCAACTTGCTTGGCAATGAAACCTATGACAATTAAAGATTTTATGCAAATCTACTAACCCTTTCAATCATCAATAATATGAGCAAGAGGGACAATTCATCAATATCATGTTTCTTTGCCTAAAGTTTCCATGGGTTTCCCTAATTACTTAGAGCTAAAGCTCAAAAGGTTGGAGCAGGGGTTATAAAAAGATAACGACCATAATTGAAAGATTATGCAATGGTTCCAGTGAAATGATGGCAGTGAAGATTGTTTTGGTTGCCCCCTGTAGTGAGCACCACTATAAACTCTGAAATAAGTGCACCAATATGTTTTTCTAACACTAAACAACATTATACCATTGTGAAGACTGCTACCCATCTAAACGGTAAGCATCATGAAAATGAAAAATGAAGAGTGGTTTATATATTATTTTGCCAAATTGAACTACCAACTTAATATTAAATAAGTTTAAAAAAGCCTTCTGTCAGATTTGCTGCCAATAACTTATATTGTTACCATCTCTCCTATGGGCTGCCCATAGATTCATGTTGAAATATCATCAGAGCATTGTCATAATTATTTTCTTAGGTTGTTTTTAGGCTATTTGACTAATTTTTGCATTGGCTGTAGGCACATTTGAAACAGTTTTAACATATGGCCATAAAATTTTCTTCTGTTCCCTTCAGGGCCATTCATATGTATTCCAGATTATTGATCTAAAATCAGATCATTATTTTTTCTTTTTCAACACTCAATTGCTACCTTAGCTTGTTGGTTAGTCTTTAATTTAGATTGTAAGTAATAATAATTTTCACCAGTGTGGCAATGAGCAAAGCACTTTGAGATGATGCAATAACATTAAGATTATTGCTAGATCTATGATTAACTGACATAAAGCAAAGAGAAGAAATGTAAAAAGCTTGCTTTAATTTCTAGACTAAACTCATCCATTTAACTTAAGACTAGTATGGGCGTTAAAATCTGGCTCTACACGTTTTATAACTTATTGACAAATTTGGTACAATTACAGAAAGTAATTGCATAGGCTGGACCTTTATCATCTATAGCAATCTCTCAAAATTTTATTGCTTGCTTTTAGAGGCTCCTATATAGACTGGGGTTACCTTAAGATCAATTTGCTTCAGATCCATCCAAAATGATGAATCTATAAAAAATTAGAATTTTTGACCAAGTATGAAGTCATCAGTTTTGGCCCATAGGCGCAATTAAGAGTTTTTAATTAGAACAATGTGATAGTCAAATATAGAATATATAATCACATCATTTTCTGAGAATAAAACCTCATAGATTTAATAGGGAACTGTAGGCAGTCTTCAGCTGTTTACCATGATAACTCTACAATAATATATTTTCTCCACTTTACCAAAAAATACGCTGCCCTCTTAACAGCTTACTTCCCTAAAATCTCTTCTACTCTATACTTGGATAGCTTTGAGTGAGCAACTTTGTAATGGAAAAGCATATATGGCAGTGTATTTTCAAAAAGCTTTAATTGAGATACATGAATAACTAGATACTCTGTTAGTCATTCAAAATAATAAGTTAAAATCTATTATGTAAAAATGTCTGCTAATCAGTTATGGTCTAATCCATGTAGGGTTATTTTGCAATGTAGTGCTTTGGTGTAATTTTAAAAATAAACCAAAACATGAATTCACCTTAAAACCATAGTGACCCACATTTTCATGTCATTCTTGAACTTTTTTAGCTTATATTGTATGATCTAGCCATTGACTCAAGAGTTTAATTACTTCATTAGCATCACTCACAATATCGTCAGTAGTGGAATTGTGACCCCCACATCAAAAAGATTCTAAGATACTGAATTATGACCATAATTGGCAAAGAATTAAGATATTTCAATTTTTATATAAAAAGATTATTGTACAAATGTTGTGCCATCCTCAACCATTTTCTAATCCTTTTTTTAGCACTAGTGGTGCCCAACCCAAAAGGGGGAGCCGCCACACATTTTTATTTGCAAATGGGACAAACAAAGGGATTATCATAAATTAAAATTTTTCCTTATATAGCCTCTAGGTTATCAGCCTAGGAAGCCATATCAGAAGGCGAGGAAGCTTTGGGGAAACTTTTGTCCAGTGTCCGCTTTAGCTGGCGGACCATGGTGGACAACATAGGGGTAGGGGCATCAGTGACATGGGGCATGAGGAGGTATAGCTGCGGGTTTTCTTTGTTTATATGGCCAGCGGTATCCATCGCCTCAACATATTGAGCAAGTTGATGATCAGTGAAAGTGATGAGAGCCGGCACACAAGTGAAAGACTTGATGTGCTGGTGGGTTTGGGGATATTTGGGGTCAAAAAGAGAGGTTTTTGCCGCGTTGATGAAAGTGTGGCTTGCACCAAAAGCAAGCTCCTCAATCTCATATTTTGCATTTTCCTCAAAATAATTGGGGAAATTGGGGATAGGAATACCCTCAACCAGGGGTTCCATCGCTCCATGGAGTTGCTGGCGTAGTAGGATGTTGTCAGGAGCAGCAGCGGCTTAAACTGCCCTACATTTTCTGGTCCTTTTTATGACCAGATGCATAACATTTTAGGCATTTTTAAATCACCTGATTGATCCTCCTAGTATGTTTATCAACTGAGGATGAAATGCTGAGGATTTACAGAGTAAAATTTAAATTCTTCAGGAGGCTGTCTAATATTCTAATATAAATTTGAAGCCCACAATCAGAATTAAAATCAAATAATGAAATCCATGTCAAAAAACCTCTTTCATAATTAATACTTTTGTTCTTTTAGAGGAAATTTGCGTGGAACAAGGCGGGAACATGGTATACTTAGTTAGGTGGTCTACCACCAAATATTGATTGCAAAATCCACCCTAAATAGCAGAAGAATGGTAATAGTATTCAAAAGTATAGCGGCCATGATTTTTATGCCTTTGTAAAGAATTGACCTACTACTAGAAGGTCACGTTATGGCTTAATCAAAAGCATGTGAGATAATGACTCATGTATATTGTTTGCCAACTAATCTGGCATAAAAATAATTCCAGTGATAAGGTTCAAGGCGTTTTCACCTCTGGGGTGTCCTGCCATTAGATGGCTATGGCATGCTTTCATGATATTCTTAATTTAAATGATTTTTAGAGCTATGACGCTTCTCTGTATTAGCTTACTAATAATTTAACTTTGCCCTAAAAATTATGATTATCATATTAGTGTGACGGTTGAGGTCTATCCTCAGCATCACATTGCCCTGATCTTTGGTAAGACAGGGCAGGCTGTGTCTGGATGTATGGAGGAGGAGGGGAGTTGGTCCTGGCAGGGACGCCTAAGGGGCAGGAGCTTGAAGGAGGCCAAGGAGCCAGATGGGCGTCCAAGTCAAGGAAAAACGAGAATCAAGTAAAATGGGGAGTTTCGAGATTTGATTTGGATTTGAATCAAGAATGGAATGGAACAGGTGCTTGGAAGTTTCGCGGTTCATTTGGAATTTGAAATGGAACTGGTGCGGAACTGTTGAGGATCGGAACTGGCACAGAACCATTAAGTGAGGATTCCGCGATCCTGCTGTAAGGTTTACACCAAGCATCAGTCAGATTAGCACCATAAGCTTGTGTTATATTTTATATTAGCTTGTAGCATGTGTATATAGGGAAGGAACTGGGAGCTGGAGGCTTCTCAGTTTTGTTTTCTATTGACCTGGCCAATATTAAATAAAAAAGAACTTAAAAATCATATATTTATACTTTGAGTTTATTTTAAAACTATTGCCTAACTGCAGCCATTTTTGGCTTGAATCAACAAGAATTGGACTTGGAGAGTGAGCTTGGGAGAGCTATTGCCTCCCTTTATACCTTGTCTTGGAGTCAAGGCATGTTGCTGGGGTTAAGTATACTTGCAACTGTCTTCCAGGGGGTGCTTGTCCAGTCTTGTAGCGCGCACAAGGAGAGTAGTATCAGGAGCCCTGTCAGCCCTATGGTCTGTAACATGGATTCTGTTGCCCAACTCATTTGTGGCTCATTGGAAGGAGCCGGTGCGTTACAATTAGCTAATTCTCTTAAAGAACTCACAAATTTAACTTTTTTGAGCGACTCTTATTCTCTAATTGTGCTCTTGAATCACCTTTTTCCATAGCATAGACGTCTGGAGGAAACATGGTAGCCATATTGATATCACTTGAATTATTTATTTGTATATGACAACCCTGGGTCTCATCTCAAAAAATCAGATAAGAGGTTCTGATTCCTTGTGTGTTATTCATTTTTAAAACTAAAAAGACTTAAGTTCTACATGCCACCTGGCTTACCTCATATATATCCTTTGTGGTTTATGGTAGAGCCAAAACTCAGTAGTAAGTATGGATCATAGCATGCAAAGAATACATGAAGTTTAGTTGTCACTTTTATAGTGACAAAACTATTTTAACAAGTTTTATCATACCCATATGATATTTATCATCTGGTTGTCTTCTGACTGTAATAGTAGATGAGGTGTTATAGGTCATACTCATCTTTAAGTAGAAGAACAGAACCAATGTCACAATTGGAGGCAGTCAGCGTGCCAACCTTGGCTCGCTTAACTTTAGAGGCTGACTCAAAGCTCAGGGGATACTCCATGCATATTAGGCAACAGACAACCTTTGCTAAAACCACAATAGCTCTCACTAAGCAAATCCTACTCAGATGCTACCCCTTGGTGCATTGACCGCTTGGTTAACTTGTTCACATTCTTGGCAAATTTCTTGACACACTTGGAATTCTTGACATAGGGTGGCCTTCATGGCTCAATATCACATACCAAAACTTATCCTTAGCTTTATTGGAAAAAGAAATCCTCAATAGAGTGTCTTCTTCTGGACAAGCTAATCCCAGATTGGATAGTGGCGATTACTTCAGATTGGTTAATCCAAGACTGGATACTGGCGATTACTAACTTGATACAACAAAATTTAAAGCAAAAAGGATAAACTTGTGATTCTGTAAAAAGGTTTTTACTAGAATAAAAGGAGAAGTATTATATAGTTCAGTGGAAATTTAAGACATAAATGAATGTAATATTGTAAAATATTTAGGATTTGGGGTTCTATAATGAGGAGTTAATATGATTCTCTAGGCAGACGGCGTCTGACTGCTGCTTTGATCTGTTCACTATTTGTGACAATTTCTGTATGTGCAGGCTCCATCTCGCGGCAGTTGCCCTTGAACCTGGATATTCAGGAGCCTTTGTACTAGGCCCCACTTCTGGGTGCTGGGCCATAGTTGCTTCTGTTCAAATTAGTCAATTACCATATCTGGTAATATGCGCCTTGACATTGGGTTTAAGCAATGGCGCTCCTGTGATGCACCTCACATTATGACTTTAAGTTGCTCTGGAAATTGGACAACTTCCTTATTTAATAATAAGCTCATTTAAACTTCTTATACTTACACCAGTGTAATTTATTTCGCTCATCAAGCGTCATTGGCAGAATCAAAATTATATTAGACCCCTGACTGTATAAAAGGGCAACCAATTTCATTTGAAACCTGGGCGGCGTCATTATCACGCCATAAACCCTCTGACTCAGTGGACCAAAAATTATTTCGCATTATGTCATTGCTCATATACTAAAATTATTTAGTTTATCTTTGCCTATAAGAGGGCCTCTTTTGCCCCCATTTGCGGTGACCTGATCGCCAGTACCTACACCAGTTTGGGGGTTGCTTATAATAATTCCACTGGTTGAGGATTGACCAGTAACACCACTTGTGATCTCATCCATGACAGAAGCATCTGTATCAAGAATTTTGATTGAGTCTCTGTGTGCTAATACAGGGGTCCTAATAAAGTTTCTATTATCTCATGGAAGGCCTTCGATTCCAAGTGCCTCATTTATAAAATTCTTTTTTTGTGATCCATGTAAAAGATGCAACTATGGTTAAAAGCTTCTTGGAGAAACGTCTAAAAATATTGACCATACTTAGAAGCTCCAAACTCAAAATTAGTTGGTAAATGCTTTCCAAGCCTTGCTATGATTTAACTTGTCTAGACATACTTCTAGCCATCCTTAAACACCACATCACATAAAATGTCGCCAATAAACTATAGAACTCAACTTCTAAGGGTTTTAATTTAATACTTGCTTCATGGAGTGCTTTCATTTGACCACACATATTTGACATGTTGCTCTAGGGCTTTAAAAACAAAGCAAATTATCTATATAAGTGACTCAGCAACACCTAGTGTCTCTAAGTATGTGATTAATAATTTATTCAGAACATGGTTGGAGCAATTTAAAAACTGAATGGAATCATTTGGTAACTTAAAAACGCCTAGATGACATTTGTAAGCTGTGTACTTATGGCGTACTGGTGCACTGGTACCTAATTAAACGCCTTAAATAGATTTGCCTTGTAAAAGTGCTACAAGTAATCAAAGAAAGGTGTTCTCAAAGATTGGAAAAGATATGGATCCAGTTCTGTAAAATTGTATAATATTTAAATGTTAATAAAATCGGGTTTTAACAATGAATTTGGTTAACAACAAGAAGGGGAACACTAAAGATTTAGAAGGAACCTTGAATCAGAAGGCAATATGGTTGAACATATTTCTTTAAAGCCTCTTGAGATTTGCAGTTTAGTATGTATATAGAAAAACCCAAGGCAAGATTATTCAGGTTTTAATTGGAAGCTAAATGAAAAGAATAATAAGTAATATTTTGGGGTTTCCATGAGCTCCAAACATGCTCACAAACTCAGTATATTCTCCCAGAATTTCCTCCAAGAAATTAGCAGTCAACAATAATTCTATAAGGCTGCCATGACCTCCCAAAATGAGCTTTCTCACTGTGTAGACAAGGAATCAGGAGTTTAAATTGCCATCCTTTATGTTTAAATGTAATATTGTGGCAATAAACTGTGCAACCACTTCATTTATAAAATCCAATGGCTATGGCAGGTTGCACAGGGTGTAAAAACTCTACTCAACCTATGGACGTTTCGTCCTATAATGAGTTCTTTATTCAATTATCAAAAGATAGCCCATTTGGAAGAGTTCATTAAGTTCACTTCACCAACTTCCTTATGGGCAAAACTCTTTTTCCTACTTGGTTGGGCTATAAGTATTTTATACTTGCACCAGTTTTAAAAAGTGCCATGACATCCTCAACTCTTTTTCCTTTATTAACCACTTTGAGAAGAAGAATATAAAATTATATTCAGGGCTTCCTCTATTTGTAAAATTATTTTTTGTCTTATTTTTCCGTGCAACCTTCATCAGATCATCATTTTTAGTTTTTTAATCTTCAATATGTCATGATTATTCAAATTCCCTTTTTGTGGCCTCTAGGATTAAACTGTAAGACTTTTTGCTGTGTATATGGGTTACAACTCACCTCAACATATTCTTTACTAATTTTTAGCTCTACAGAAGAAAACTATGCTTAGTCTTCATTATCCTCATTTTGTGCTACACATCTAAAGAATATTAAATATCGTCCTTTAATGATTTGGGAGGGAGTGTCTCCACCATTCCAAACAAAATGTCTGCATGTAGTTTTGGTAAAACAATATGGATTTTGAGTACTGGGAACCTTGGTGACCAAAGCAAGATGATGAAACAAACGTGCATACTTCTTTAATTTTTTTCCTTTCTGGAAATCAACAAAGTAGTCATGCTGCATCCTTACTCTCATTGTTACAAGTCACTCAATTAATTAAATGAAGACATTTATTCAAGGTTTTTGAAGTGATATTAAATTTTCTAGAAAGTTACCCAAGTTAATTGAATGTTTAATAATTTTTCTTAAGAGCAAGTACAATTGATCTCCAAACGCAATTAACCCTACCACTGCATTTTCTAACCTTTTCTTAGTAAATATCAAACCTTGTGTATATTTTTCCCGGGAATTACATTAAATGTGATTGGATATAATAAGCATTGTTTTTGAGTAAGCACAGCCATTTTGAGCTTGAGATATAACTCCATGAAACATTAAAATTCTTATAATAAGAACAATTATGAAAAGATGATCGTTAATATGGTGGTGGGATGCCTGCATCAGGAGGTTGGGTAGGCTGTACTGTGACCTCTTCTGCCATTTTCCATATGGACAATAACCTATATCAACTTTGTCTATTATATAAATGAATTTTCAATATGTCACATAATTGTTTTCTGGAGCTATCCATGTTATAGTTTATAACAGGGAGGTAACTCATGATAGGAGGTGATTCATATCCAAACCACCATATTGAGAACAAAAAAACTTTGATTGATTTTTATTGAAATAACATAAACACAAACAAGCCCTTCTTCTCAGGACATTATAAACAATGATGCATTTTAATCAGGTTGCTTCTGAGTTATGGACTTGGTAAAAACCATCTATTTGTATAATTTTATTTTTCTACTTTTTAGATGGATCAATATAACCTTAATTTTTAGAATTTTTATTTAGGCGGCTACATATTAAGATAGGATTAGTGGTGATTAATTCTCCTCCAATTTTTATATAAAGATAAAAGAAGCAACTATATTGAGACTATCATAAAATCTAGTAAAAGATTGAGAAGTTAACTTAAGAATAGTCTAGCCTCAAATATGGATGCAGAATTATTTGAAAACTATTAATAAATTTGGTAATTTTGAGGGTCCCTTTAGATACTGGACCTTCTAGTGGCTCTTAGAATATTTTTTTAAGAGTCTATACTTGCTGGTTTTGGAGGATCCTTTATGTACTGGGGTTACCCTTTGATAATTCTGCTTTAGATCCTTTCAATATGACAAATCTATAAAATTTTACAATCTTGATCAAATGAGAAGTTGTTATTCTAGACTATGAGTACATTTAAGTTTATTTAATTAGACAATTTGATAGTCAGGTATAGCCTGTACCATCACTAAACAAAGAATGGATAATTACTATTTATAAGGATGTCATAAGTGTTAGTGAAAATGAGACTTTGTTCCACAAATTTACTTTTTTAGTAATAGATGGTCTTGACCCAAGGGGAAATTCATCATTATTCATATAATTACTCCTGAGCTCCTAAAAGCTGGATGTGAGGAAAAGGGGTGAGAAGAAATCAAAAAAGTAGGGGGGTGTTCCATATCATAGTCTCAATTTGTACTTAGCCTGAAGAGCTGACATCATGGTGCTGTTATTCATGGTCATCTTAATGTGGACCTTATGAGGTGATAGTGTGGATTATTGTTCACACCTGAGCATCCAAGGCTTCATGTAGGAAGGAATTTTGTATGATCCAGACAGCCATTTTTTAAGCTTGGAACTAAAGAAACTTGTGGCATTTATGTAGAGACTGTTCAAAAAGAATGTCTTTTTGGGTTCCAATCCATGGTTGGGCCTAGAAGATTGTGCAGACTTTAGGTAGGATTATAAGTTACCTGTACAAGTGAAGAAGGGTGCTGGTGGAATTAACAGGCTTAGTGCAGTGATTACAGTTCCTGTGGGAAACTTGGTCTGGTACAGTTCCCTGTCTTGAAGGAGCAGTGGAGGACTCGCCACAGAGTGCTGTACACCTACTTAAAGAAGACAAGGTGTAATATCCTCCCAGAGCCTCTTGGGGCCAATCCTTGTGTAGAAGTAAAGGGGTTCAAGGAGGCTTTGTTGGATGAGGGTTTCCAATTAGTTATGCTAGTTAACAATGAATTCTCTGCTGTAAGGTTTGTGGCATGAGGCTAAGCCCAGGGACATACTTTCTGTATGGGAAGGCTAATGGACTTATCCACTTTCCTGCTTCAGGGCCAGAAGAGCCTTGTTACAGTAGGGGCCCAAGGAGGGTTTGAGCCAATGGCCAAGCAGTTTATTAGCCTTATGCTAATAAAGGGAAAGACGCTTTTAGAAGTCCCTAATATGTAGATGCTGCTTGGCAGAGTGCCAGCACCCTTTATGATCAGGGTAATTTTCCAGAAAATGATAGGCATAGAAAACTTGAGGTATATTGAGGTGGTGTGAGTTTCCTTGTGTTCAGAAGTCCTGGGCCCCCTTTACGACGTGGTCATGCTATTATAGTCAGTGCTGCGGGTGGGTGGATATATCCATATATATAACAACAAAGTAGCTTGTTGAGCATTGGTAGAAGGTTTCCATTAAAGGTAGACGTGGGCGAGGAACCAAACCTTGAACAAAAGTAACATGTTAGCTATCATGACGCATCTTTGAAGATATGTTACAGAGATTTAGGCTGGCAATATTAACATTTACCACCTTAGGGATTTTGTCATCATATCTTTTGCCAAAAATCTTTGATGAATTGTGAGAATGCCGAGGTGATATAATGTGCCAGTAGTGACTCAAATTTCAAACAGCAAGGGAAAAGCGGAGAATCCATCTTATATTACTGGTGCATTGGAAGTGTTAACCTTCACGTTGGATGCTTTGTTGTATCCTTTAAAAGTCATGACTTTCAAAGTTGACATCATCAGAGCAGCTAAATGCAATGCCTGTGTCTTTTGAGAAGGTCAATGTGGATGAAGTGTTTTGACGTGACCTGAATACCTATTTAAGGTCTGTAAAGTAACCAGAGGTGATAAAGGTTGATGTAAAATAGTTTCGTGCTAAGGGGGTTCCTTTGTGGGAAATCTTGATTATCTATTAATGTCGCTATGAAACCTGTTGTTATCAGCTCCCGGTGTGATGCTGTTTTTAGAGCATCAAGATACAGTGCTTGTCCATTGAGGGAAAAATGGGTTTAAAACAGAGAGATGTTGATATAAAGCCAAGTCACCTGGATTATTAGCCTTTAGATGTCCTAGAGTCACAAAGCCGTTTACTCTATAAGAGTTAGCTGTCAAGGTCTCATAAAAATTATTTTAGTTGTCACAGCGACCTTCCAAGAATAAGAATGTGTTAGAGGGGGCAATGAGAGGCAAAACCCATTTAGTGATATGCTTGACCAGGAGTTTTGTGTAGACCTTGTGGCACAAGTTAATTAGCACAATGGAACGCCAGTTGTCAAGATCCTCGCGGTCCAACCTTTTGTATATTAGGATAGTGATAGAGTCTTTGAGTTGGGCAGTACCTCCCCATTGGACATGAAGGTTGTGAAGAAGACTTGGAAGGTGGGTGCTACAGTAACAAGGTCCATGAGGTAAGCCTAAAAGGGTGTACTGTTGGGACCTAAAGCTTTGAGAAGTTTGACTGTAGTAGTATCTCCATAACTTCATTGGTGGTATCAACTCCAATAGAGCTTTGTCATCCTGTGGGACAGTGGAAGCCTCTAATATGCTCCATTTTAAGTTTTGTAAGTCTAATGAGTCAACCAAGCAAGCTAAAACAGACTAGAGTAGAAGCAAAGGAATAAAAGTATGATCGCCTCCTTGTTTTTTTGGTGTGTCATCAACCTTGAGAAAGTTAATGTCCTGTTCAGTGAACTTGGTTTTTGTTTTTATAATAATGGGTGGTGCGCTCCTAGTATCCATAGTAGTGGGTCAATGTGAAGTTTGAGACCCTTTCTCCTTGGTACATGAACTCCAAAAGAAGAGACTCTAAACGGTTTCCAAAGCTTCCTACTAGTGGGGTAAGTACTGAATGAAAAATATTTTTAAGGTGAAGCATCCTGGCTTTAGTCTGTTTAATTATAGCATGAGTCATGGCCATTTAGGCCTTAGCTTAGTTGTAGATGACATGTGTGAGTCCTACCTTAACTGATTCCCATTGAGTTTGAGGGTGCACCAATTGGTGTAAAGGTGGTAGGGTAAAAGTTTCTTTTTATTTAACCGAGGTAAGCCGACCAGGGGACAGACATTACCAAATATATGTGAAACTAAGAGAATAACTAAGAAAAATAAAATTTGGGCACCCCAGGGTACTCAAGTTACCCCTGTTGCCAGCGGGACTGCCAGGTATGTGGGGTTGGTGCACTACTCCGAGGGGGTTTCCCCTGCTATGGAGCAGGTGTGAAGGAAAGGGTCTGTGTGGAGGAACCAGAGTGGGAACCATGATTCTATGAGCGCTTTTTGTCTTGGTCTCATATATCCATAGAGCCAGGCTTGGAAGTGCTCTAGTAAGTGGACATGGAATCTGTTAATAATCCCATGAATGGTTGGGACTGTGCACTTGAACGCATCTAAAGCAATTGTGTGGATTGTCCACATTGCAATGGGTATTATTAGGGAGCGGAGGGTAGATGGGATTGGTGATTCGATCTGGAGCGCGAAGATACTCTTTGATATTGAGAATTCCTGTTCGTTTTGAATCTTGAGCAGGCGTGCGACTTCCTGCCATATAGCTTTGGTTGGGGGGCATGTTTCTAGGCGGTGATGTAGGGATCCCTCCACTCCACATACTGCACATGTTTTGTGGAGGGAGTTGGAGCGGTCCGCCATCCTATAGGTCCTTCTCAAACAGCGCCAGGCGTTTGCTCTTATCCTTGGTTGTAGGAGTGGGTGGTGTGTCAATTTCCACATTGCTTTCTGTGTGATTAAATCATAGGGAATGTCCAGAATATCTAGGTATTCTATCCTAGCTATGCTTGGGGTTGTTGCGAGCATATCCCTCTGGGGGTGGTTTTCTAGGTTTTTTAATTTGAATTGGGGGCTGGGTCGTCCCCTTCCCTGTATAGTACCCATGTTCTCTATGGTCCATCCCATATGGCGGATAGTTTGGAGGATATGTTTGAAATGAGGGGAGGTTCCATGTGGACCCGTTGCAGTAGGGTGCTTGGCAAGGTATGAAAGTAGTCTGGGTGGACTATGTGGGTTGGTTAATTTGAGCGCCTGTGCAAAGTTAGTCCTTGCTGCTCTGGACCAATGTTGTTGCGGGAGGTCTGGAGCAAGGATTTTCTTTATCCAGGTACCTAGGATGTGATTGGCATGGCTCTCAAAATCTATTGGTCCCATGCCTCCGCTTGAGCGTGGGCCAAATGGTGTTTCCATCCGTATAAGAGGGTGAGAGCCAGGCCACAGCCAGCCCTGGATAAGCGCGCAAATTGAGGTTATAAAGGTAGGTGAGAAGGCTATTGCATGGGCCTGGTACCACAGTATTGGGAGGATGAGCGAGTTAGCAACTGTAACTCATCCTGTTAGTCCTGGGGTTCTTCCCTTGAGGGAGGCGACGCGTTTGGATACCCGTTGTAACAGGTTACTTTCCATTGTCTCATTAGCATATCCCCTGATTCTAGCCAGATTCTAAGGTGTTGGACAGGAGTGGTGGGAGGTGTTGCAAAGGGTAAAATAATTGGGTTTTTTCTTCGAGTGTTGGTGTGAGGTTCTGACGTTGTGGCCCAATTGTTTGTGTATTTGCCCAAAAGGATGATTTCTGTCTTCCTTTTGTTGAGCGATGCATTGCTCACCTTGGAGTATTCCTCTAGAGTGTGTTCCAGCTGTCAGGCATCTTCATTGTTTGCTATACCTGCTATGCAGTCATCTGCAAAGGCCAGTATCTTGACTGTTGGTTGTCCTTGTGCGGTTATCCCATGAGACGTGAGTCAATTACTTGGAGGAGCGGGTCAAAGCTGAAATTGTATAGCAGTGGGCTGAGGGGATCCCCTTGTTTGAGCCCTCTGTGTGGTTTGATATTGTTTGTTAGGAATCCAGGGCCGCATACAGCCATGGTTGCAGATTCTGTTAGGAGCATCGCCCATTTTATGAATCTTGGTGGGAGTTTGAAGGCATGTAGACATTCTTTTAGGTATGTCCAGCTAACACGGTCATACGCCTTTTCCTGATCCAAGAAGACCAGGGCACCAGTTGCTTTGGATTGGAAAATGTTTGCAACAGGGTGTATGTTGTTCCAGATTGAATGCCCTGGTATAAACCCAAACGGGTTGGGTGATAGGACGTCAGATGCAATTGCGCCTAATCTAGCTGCTAGAATATTTGTTAGAATTTTTGTGTCAGTGTTGGAGAGTGCAATTGGGTGCCAGTTGGATAGGTCCAACTTGTCACCCTTTTTATACAAGGTTATAACGTAGGATTCATGGCCTCCTGGTAATAGGCGTGTTTCCAACAAACTCTGGTTCATTGACACCAATAGGAGGGGGCGATTTGTTGAAAATATTTTTTGTAAAATTCGTAGGGTATCCCATCAGGCCCTGGGCATTTCCTACGTGGTGCACCGCGAATTGTTTCCCAAAGCTCCTCCCATGTGATAAGGGATAGTATATTGTAATTTGGTGGTGTACTTTGTATCTTGGCAGTTTGAATAAATTCTTTAATTTTTTGTGGATCTGTTGGCATATCGCGATATAATTTGGTGTAATAGTGGTGTACTTCCGCCTTGACCTCCTCAGGGTCAGTTGCCACGGTGCCGTTGGTCTTGCAGACCTGTGTGCACGTGAGCTGGTTTCCACGGGAGTGGAATTGGCGGAAAAATTATGTTGAACAGGTTTCACCTTCCTTTATGAACTTACCTTTGTTCGATACTTTGATTCTGTGTTGGTGTTCATTGATGAGATTGTTAAGTCAGGCTGAAATTTCTGCCCATTTGCGTCCCCAATTAGGGCTATAGCCAGATCTCAGAGTATTTATTTCCAGGTGGTCTAGTTCTTCCAAGGTACGCTTGATTGTGGCTGTATCTGCGGTGTACTTGCATGATGCAATATGTCAGGTTTTGTTAATTAAATCCTTTTTGATTTTTTTCATATGTTCCGATGGGATCCAAAGAGAATGGGGCTGTGAATTCTGGGTTTGTAACCTTGTTTTCAACCCAGTAAGATATCTCAGACAATCTTATATTTTCTGGGTGAAGCTTTCTCTAAGGCGACACCTGTGTGTGGGATTGGGTTGGCGCTAACTGCACCATAACTAATCAGTGATCAGAAAAATTGATCTTTTTTTGTTGTAAATTTGGAGATTCTTGAGTGGTGGGATTGTGGGATGAGGATGTGGTCAATACGACTCATCAATATGAGCAGTCCCTCACATATGTTAGGTCTTGTCATATGGGGAAGGATTGGTGAATTGGGGGGAAGAGCATCCTGTAAGCCAAGAGATGCCTTCATTGTGTGATATTCAATGTGTCCAGGTGGGTATCCCCTGGGATTAGGCCATCAATCTGTATCAGGGTTATCCCAGCAGTTGAAATCGCCTAACATGATGATATCTGGTGGGAGGGTGAGGGTAGAAATTTTTCAAATTTTTTTTCTCTCAGTTGCAGTGCATGGTGCGTAGATAAATGCTAACGAAATTATTTTATCTTGGCATGTGATTGTTGCTACCAGGACTCGCCCGTGCAAGTGTGATGATGAATTTGTAATTTTAAATTTTTTGTTGTTTTGGACTATCACCCACAGTGAGACGTCCATACTGATTGTGATGGTGTGACCCTGGTTGACCAGGATTCTTCTTCCCCTTGTAGGCAGTGGGTTTCTTGGATGGCAATATGTCTACAAGAGGTTTTTGCAGGAATGCCAGCTTTTTGGCTTGGGACATATGAGCCCTGGCTCCCGCGATATTTAACATCCCTATTGACACTGAGGTGCCCGCGGCGCCTCAGGAGCAGTTGGGAGGACCCTCTGGTCCTATCCCACCACAGCTCATTTTGGCCATGCTCCACGTCTGTACTCCAACTCTTTCACTGCCATTGTTGGTTCCCTTGATCTGACCCAATGATTCAAGGGAATTGCAGTTTTTTGCATTTGCATCAACTTTTCCTGCACAGGTCTCATGTTGATTTGATGCAGGTTGTTAATTGGATTTTATATTTTTGAGGTTCAACTTTGTTGCATTGTGCACCGCATTTTCACCCAAATTGTGGTTGCATTGTACCTCAGTATGTGCATGACTGATGAAGCTTTGTGGCTCAGTCTGGTTACTGTATAAATTTTTGACCTGGGCATATTGTTCTGATTGGTTGGTTCGGTGAATATCTGAAATATCCTCCTGAATTTGTCTGTGGTTAATGGCAGATTCCGTGTGTGCCGCTGCTTCAGCCGCTGCTCTCTTGTGGGCTTTTTGTGCTGCTTTACGCTGTTTACTTGTAACTGGGTCCACGATGGAGTATAGTCCATCTTCACCCCAGCGGAATGAGTGGTGGCCAATGTCATTTTGGCGAAGTTTTCATTATCTTCATCCATAGCTTCTTCACAAAAATCATTTTCCATTAAGCCCTCTTTTACAGGGCATGCATGTTCCTTGTGGACCAGTGAGCCACAGTGGTTGCAAATGGGTGGTGCACATTCCGGTGTAACTCGGAATGCAGCCAACTGGCCCCCATCTGCAAAGTGAAATTCTGCTGCGCGGGAAATTATGGATAAATCCTCCTCCACTTCTGGGAAGGGGTTGATTACAGCAATAGCTTTGCCCATGCACAGGTCGGGCATTAAGTGAAATTGCTGTAATTTGAGTTGTTGGATTTCTCTGTAGGCCACAAGACCTTTGCAGAGCTCCTCCTCAATTACCTTATGAGGAAGGTTGGTGGGGAGTGAGTCAAAGGAGATGAACAAAGTTTTTGCTTTGTTCCATCTGGTGCGCGCGGTGCGCACAATTTTTTTGCCCTCAGGGAGGGCAATTTCCACGCAGATTTTTGCTGCGGCATCAGCTTCATTGGCTGTTTTGAAACCAATATTGATCCAGCCATGGCCCATGTTGTTGGTGGCTACATACACCGCGTGAGGGAAAAGTGAGGGCTGTTCCTCACATGTTTTCTCCCACAGGGTTGGTGACTCATCCCCAAGGAAGAGTCTGATCCCATGTTCCACCTTTGACAAAGGTTGGTTTAATTGAATGTACATGTATTGCGCGTGCTTTACAGTAAATACCATGAACCCAGATGGTGTCTGAGTTTGCGATTTTTTTACGGCTTGGGTTCCTGGTCCCCCTCCAGGGAGTTTCTTGCCCTTAGTTGCACCATTAAGCGCACCACTTGCCGCGACGCTCGCCCATGTTGTATTATTTTTGTTATTAAAGTCGCCCATCTTTCCTGTGTGTGATTATCCAAATTTGCTGTTCAAATCAAATCGTAGTAACTAAATTGATTGTTACAAGAAAGAAAAGCTAGGGTATAAGTTTCTTAATGAGCATATTTATTATTTATTTTTCAGATGAATTATTCAGGAGTGCATAAATGATTCATAATTTTTTCAATGGCTTAAGTGAGTTGGTAAGGATAATAGTGAGGGATCTTGTGATTCCTCAGGATATTGCTGAAAATTGTGGGAGAAGAACCAACCAACAAGCAAGAGTAATAATGGCCATGTCAATATGCAAAAATGACTTAAAGGTTATATATTATATTAAATTATGGTCACACAACCAAGTATAAAGGCAGAGGGGGTAGCACATCTACAAATTTGGTGATTCAAAGGAAGTCCTGAAGCCATCTGGTTCCAAGGAGTTCCCTTGCTGCAGGAGGCAAGTGTCTTATATGTAACTAATAGTAGTGTTAAAACCACAATATGAACTGTTTTTTGTGGGAGCTTCAGTTAGAATAACATCTAGAAGCCAATTTTGATATGCACTGAATTAATCAGGTAAACACTGATGGCAAATAAGAAGAAGTCAGTAGTGGTGAGTTTGGTCATGATCAGATGACCGTTTAGGTGTGTTGATAAAGAGTATATTTTGACCCTAGTATTTAGGATATTGAAGAAGGCGTGAACAGCCCATAAGGAGTTGTTATCAAACTGTGTTTCTTTTTTAAAGTTAGAAATGAGCTCAAGTACAGCATCAATGTCAATCTACACTGACCTAAAGTGCAGAGTAGTAGGATTTCCACTTGTAGTCCTGCAGCACAATCACATTTATAGACTGTAGGGTTAGTGTTCCCCACAGGGACTTTAGTTGTTGTTTTCTGCATTATGTGATTAATAAGTACATAGGCCTGAAGCTATAAGGCAGCTTATTTTAAGACTTTTAGCCTGACTTTATGTGGGTCCTACAAATTGTCATGAGGTGGGTTGGCTTCTGGAAGTAGGGTGGTTGTGAATCTAGTGAGACAGCCTAGGAAGCTTGCTACACTCCATTGCGGAGGAAGGTCTTGAGAGTACTCAACAACCTTCTCCATGGGGTCCCCAATTGAAGAGTTTAAGTCTATTGTCTTCTCCTTAAACCTAAAAACAAACCATGTGAGATCTGCTGTAGGGTGAAGGGACGCAACTATGTGCTGCACCTTTCGCAGGATGCAAGTTGTTAGTTGATACCAGAATGTTGAACCTTGTTTGTACAAAGTTTGTTAAATTTTCTATTTTGATAAGCGATGGTTATGCGCCAGGGGCATGGAGTGGGAGTGGACATTATGGCGGCCTTTATAGTATATACCTTATATTCAACAGGTGCAGGTACCAGTGTTGGGAAGACGAATGGTGTCTCCATGGTAAGAGGGGCCCTGGTAGATTTACCTCACATATCTGTAACGGGGTATGGATTCTCCATCACTTAAAATGAGAAGCTGGGGTTAGGTCTTGCATCAGGACCCATTGCATAGTTGCAGTAATGTCACTGTAGCCATATGAAGTTTTTGGCCTGTTTATGCCTTTAGGTGGTAAAGATGAGCTTCATATAAGAAGTGTAGCAACTTTAAAGGAGGTCAAGGTCATTTCACTATGAGAAATGAGGGGTTGCTTGATTTTGTTATGATGAAGATCTCAGGGCATGACCCAATGACTGC
Organism: Massospora cicadina; assembly: GCA_022478985.1. Lineage (NCBI taxonomy): Eukaryota > Fungi > Entomophthoromycota > Entomophthoromycetes > Entomophthorales > Entomophthoraceae > Massospora > Massospora cicadina. The sequence goes on along the minus strand of JAKSZP010005506.1, from coordinate 7,041 downwards.
CACACAAGAAACGACTTTTATATTGCAAGCTATAGTAGGGTGATGAATGATGCCCTGGCAATGTGAGACCTTTAGGTGGGGCTGTATTATAAGGAACGTTAAAGTATACTGTTAACAATGAGTTGAACTCTATCTCCAAAGATGGAGTACTAACTTCAGGGATTCTAGGTCTAAAGTGGTTGACAAGCTAGAAAATGTGACCCAATAGACTTCTTCAAGATGTTAGCAAATGTGAGAGACATGAAGATTGCCTTGTGGGATATTAATTTTGATTGTGACAGAATGGTCCACCTGAGCAGCAACAGCGAAGCCCATATCTATAAGGCAGTCTTATACTTATTAAAAAGATATTGAAGTGAAAGGATATGCTTCCATGATGACTGTATAGTATGAGATGTAATCCTCACTATAATAATTCATGGAATTGCTTCCATAATACAAATGTACTGCTTAGTTAGAGTAGAATGGAGGAGAGTTTTTTCAAAGCTTAATTTTTTGTCCATTTTTCTTTACCTCATCATGAAAGTACCTTTTTTGGTCCATCTTTGGTAGAGTGGGTCAAAGTGGTTTTTGCAAGCATAAGTGACACCCTTATCACGCTTGTGCTTACTTTGAGCAGCAATTGTAGGTGTGGATTGAAAAGGTGGATAGGTTAGGTGTAAAGATTTCATTTTTAGATGGTGATCTTTACTAGGCACTGGTGTTTTCTGGTGTTGATAGAGGTTAATTGGGCATCCCTATGTTAGTGTGACCTTCCAATAATGGCGTTATCTGCAGCCAATTAGGAGATGGTCATGGGTATATCCTAGCCCAATCCATGATCTTATAGTCATCACAAGTGTTGTTACATGGTTCAAATTTGCTAACTTAATGGAGTTTGTTTTATTTTCTCTTGAGAGAAAGTTCATGAAGTGGTTGACTAGACCTCAATCATCAAGGATGAAAGACCAGAAAATGCCTAAAGTAAAATTTGAAGATTGTTCATGGCCTAGCAGTTCCACTTAATAGTATTTGACTAGATGACACGAGCTCAGGGACCTTGTTGGTTAAATCAGACTTAATAATAGTTGACAATGACCCAGGCTCATGGCTTTGTTGGTCTATGTCAGATTAATTTTTAATGCTAATCGAGATTTTGATCAAATTAATTACTAATTAATGGTACAAATTGTCTTGGTATGTTCTACCATTGCTCAAGAGAAGTGAAGCTTTAGCTTGTTTCAAGCGTGTTAGATAAAACGATGACTTGAAATAAATATCAGTAAAACACTGACTATGAGGCTAATCTGAGTTACTGCAGAGCCTCAAAATATGTAGACCCTCTGAAGCCTTCATTGTGATCCACTAGTTAAGTGGCAATGTGAGGCAAGGTGTCATGGGTAAGGCGTGGTTAACTTTAGTTTTTATAAATTCTTCCTAATTTTAGAGAAATAAGATGTGATCTTTTAGCAAAACAAGTTGATATTTGATATACAAGATTTTTGTATTTAATACTTTTCCGCTGTATTAAGTTAAGGAATTACTTGGGATTAGGAAAATCAGGGCAGTGAGCCATTGCACAAATTAGATGACAAGAGAGTACAGCCTTGAGTGTTATTCATAAGTAGTTTATTCTTTAATAACCATCACCATCTGATCTATTGTCCTCATAAGATAGGCGCTGTAACTTTGACTAAAAACCCAGACGAAGAAACAGACCATCTGAAGTAGGGAAAAACTTTAACAGTGGTGCTCTTGGCTGGAATGGCAGATGATGACCGCACTGAGCAGGGTAACAAACCCAACCTTTATCAATTATTCAAAACAATTATGGGCCTAATGGGAACTCCAAGATGACTGTGTACCAGATCAACTGGAATAATGTAACCATTACACTTATCCTGATGAACCCATTTCTCATGAGGAGCTTGACGTCTAGAACATTGACTACTAAGATGTTATCAAATGGGGCAAAGGACTGCGTACAACAGAAGCAATCCCTTCTATCATCAACGACAACAAGATGCACTGTAGGAGAGATATCTAGCTCTCCATCAATTGAGTGCAGCTTAAATATGAAACACTTTAATTGGTGATTAGAATATTACTCAATACTTAATCAAGTTCATCCATCCTACCTCCAGAAACTTGCAAATGGCCATCAACCACCATCATGTGACCATAATCAAGTTGGTCAATTTTTTACGTAATTCCAGCCAAGCGGCCCAAATATTGAACAAGCGATTGAAAGCTAGCTTTGGGAGGTCCGCTCTAGCTTTGAGGCGAATTATAGCCTAGTCACTTGGGCTAATGATCAAGTAATAGAATTAGCACAAGAGCTAAATGACGGATTATTTACTGACTATAAAACTTTCTTGGAGGAAAGAGGAGTCACTGAAGCTTATATCACCAACTTAACCAGACCTTTATTGGTGCTTCAGAATATATGAGACTTAGACATGAAGACCAAGAGGAACAACTAAACAAAAACAGTGAATTCTGTGATCAGAATCAATGACTTAGCACCCAAATTCTTCAGATGAAGATTGATTCCACAGAAAAAATCAACTACTGGCGCATAAAAGTTGAGGGCCAACATATGGAAATTAAGAAAATCTAGGAATCCATCAATCAATTATATCATCAGATTATCTTTTTTTAGTACTAGATGGTATATCATCAGATCATCAAACTCAATGAAGATGTTAATTCCATCAATGAGTTAAACTATACTCTCCATGGAGAATTGAACAATTGCAGAAAATTAATCAAGGAAAAAGGTCATGCAATTTCTGTTCTGCAATTACAACCAGCCTAAACGAGGAAATTGTGAAATTGAAATTGTATTAAGACCATATTGAGTGAAAATGAAATCAATGTTTTGTTGTATAAAAATTTGTATGATAGTCAATGTCAGTGCGCCATGAATGATTTTACTGGGTATACTTTTGAATACTATGAGGATGAAGCCTCAGAACTAGCTACTGAAGCTGACTCTTGACCAAGTCAACAGATGCCTAGCAATATGGTTGCTTTGGACAACCCAAGTTTCTCTAACTGTGGTGCAGCGCCTCAGCGCCCTGAGACACTCAGTTCAATCCAGCAAAGAAGTAATTGCAATCACCATGAGCGGGAGAATGATAACTACAAACCTTTAATCCTGCCTGCTTTTGATAAGAATGGGAACATAGTCACTTTAATTAAATGATTTTTAATGGCCATGTAAAGGGCCAGTGCTCAAAATAAAGCAGCTACTATTATCAAATGCTTGGTTGAATGAAACATTGAATCAATTATGCCACATTTGGATGAAGAGCCCACCTATGCCGAATTCAAAGAGGCCATACTCCGTGAATTTGAAGGTCCAGAAATAATGTCAGCCAGAAAACCCAAATTAATGAATATTGGCTTTAGGAAAGACAAAAGATTTGACTAATTTGCTGATCAATTTCAATTGTATAGCTCAAGTTTTCCTATGCATGAAGGCCATGATTGATTTTTGATGTCAAGATTTCATTGCAACATGCAGTGAAACCCTACCAAAATTTGATTAATAATTTATTTCCTGCCTCCGTTCAAAACATCATGAATTCCAAGTTGGTTGACTATCTACGTCTTTGCTCACAGAACTATGTACCCCATCTGGATACATATCAGGACCTGCAGCACATGCAGAAAACCCTATGAACATAAGAGGACTGTCAGAAATCCGCCTGTAAAACTGAGCAACCCAAAACTATGAAGGCAATATGACCATTAAGTAAAATCACTTGCTACAATCGCAATTACAAAGGGCACTATGCCTCCAGATGCTGCCAACTTAGCATTAATGTCATCCTCATGAATAACTTTCAGAAGGAGGAAAAGAGCAAGAACAATAGAAGCAGGATGCTCTATTGTGCCAGAAACACCAGTATTACCTAATTAAAAAGTATGTTGGCAAGGAAGATTTCATGAATGTACATGAATTGGACTAAACTTAGAAGAAGGTTATTGTAACAGAAGCAATAAAGTAGTTGCTAAACCATATGTTCAGCAAATATTAAATAACATCTCAGACAAAGGTCCAGGTAGTTCTGCAGATAACCCAAATTTGAAGGGGGTGATTATAGCCTTGCCTATTAACACATTCATCAACAAATGTCCTAGCATTTAAAATAATTTAAAGAAAACTCTTAATTCTTTGGATTCTTCTCATTTTATATAGTAAATTCAATTTGATTATTATTACTCTGAGCGCACTTACGTTGATATTCTGGTCTACAGAATCAAAGTTGTAGCTATTATCAATAGCGGGGCGCCTGTGAACATTGTCTCCACTATGCTGGTCAAAGAGTTGGAAGTTGCTCCTGACATTAACAACCATCAAGAATTTGGGACAGTGGGCCTCAATAGCACTAAGAGCGAAGGGTATTACAGCGCCCTATCACTGCAATTTGTTGCGCTGATTTTAGCAGCACCCACAATAGTGCTCCTCAATGCCAACTACATAATATTATTTGAAATCAGTTTTATAAAGGACCTTTGATATTTCTTAAATTTAAGGAAAATACCTTGACAATATTGAGATTAACACTCCCAATTTACTACTGTTGTGGTAATTTTAAGCCCACCAGCCATTGCCGGATTATTATTATTATATCTTATGCCAATGGGATATTACCAGTTGGATACACTCGTCAAAGAAAACAAAGCCAATGATTGCTGACTGCCATAAATGAAAACTAATGGATACTACTAAAGGTAAACAAGGATGCAACGATATCTCCAGGCCATAACTGGTCATGTATACTGGCACTATGCTGGACATTCCAGAAGGAATATATGGGGAGGTTATACTGCACTGAATTTTCTAATGTGGACCCGATGAGCGCCTGAAATATATATACCAGGGCACAGCTTTAAGAATCCAGCTGATTTTGGCTGGCTAGTGCTTTTACGCTGTGGATTCCACAACATTTTATTTAAAATTAAAAAATAAAGCACTAATAAAAAACTGAGTTTTATGACTTTTATTAGCAGCGCAGGGAAAGAATGAAAATGACCCTCTCAATATCTGACTAGTCAGTAAATAAACAGTATCAAGGGTCAAAGGGAATTCATTAATAAGTTTGGAATGGCTTGTTGCAGTCTGAATAAGGAAATATGCGAATTCAGTCTATTGAAGCTCAGAGAACTTGCTTCACTTTGGCTGAGCAACAGATGGGGTGTTAATTTTGGCAATATGTACCCATGAGGTAACAATTTAATAAAATTCAGCCAATCCCCATCAGAGAAAATTATTTACCTTGGGGGACCTCCACCATGCCTAAAAAGAGGTTCACGCTTAGGTTTATGCTTTTCACTAGTTGCAACCTGGAGAGAAACCTCTGATGAACTCCACAGGTTTTCCTGAGTGGTTGGGGCAATTCAACTTCCTGACTTTGCATTATTTTCCCGTATCTATAAGTAATAGTGTTACCCCAAATTTGCAGGGATCCACCAAGAAACTGACCAAGGTCCTTTGGCCAATAAAAATGTTAAAATTATTAAAATCGCTTTATGATCATCATAAACTTGTAAATATCTGACAATTCCCCATGCCAGCCCATTTTAACCCAAAACATATTTTTTCTTGGAGCCATGAGGGAAAATTTCTGACATCAGCCCCCTCAATAATGTTGGGGGGAGAGAATAGGGCCATAGGAAGCGGCCATGTACCTGATTGATGGTAAGCCCAGTAGACAATGACTTTAAAAGTACTTATTACCTCTCTTGTAGGCAATGGTGAAAGGACCCTCCCAAATTGATCTAAGTTTGCCGCTTCTAGGAGTGAAGCAGTTATGGTAGTATAGTACCATGTAAGACACTTAAAATGTAGGTAGGGAGTTAGGAGCTCATTGGCAGCCTGCCCTTCTTTAGTCACCATTTTCGCTAAATTAGTCATAGCCTCAGATTGGAGTTGGATGATGAGCTGAGCCAATCTTCTCATGACTTTCTCAGGCTCCTCAACTCTAGAGGAGAATACATCTTTAGATAAGGGGCAGGTATCCTGGTTCCCACCCACACAAGACATGGAATGGGACATTTTCAAAATCTGATGATAACTAATATGGTAGGCCATAATAGCACTGGGTAATAATTGATCCCAGTGAAGTGGATCAAAAGAGGCCATTTTTCGTAGGATGAAGACCAAAGTTTAATTTGTTCTCTCCACAGTCCCAATGGTAGATCATTTGTATGGAGCTGAGAAAAGTTTTTGGGCTTGTAGGGAGGTAAACAGGATCTTGACTACTATGGAGGTAATATTTACCATTTTTAAGATTCTGGTGATTGCCCCAAAAATAATACACTTGACAACCAAAAAATCAAACTGATTATCCTCCCAATATTTGAACCAATATTTTAATTCCCAATTTCAAGGCTATGGCAATTACTTGGCTCAGTCCAATTATCCCAATGACAATTCAATCTATTTCTTTATTAAAAACTCATGCCAAATCCACTCGCGCATTATGGCCAATTATCACTGCACCAAAACTTGGCAATTGGTCCAGAAAATCAAAAACAATATCAAAGTCTCACATAATAGATTGTTCAGGATTGACCCAAAGATAACATCTAAAAGTCCCATGGACAGAAAGACGTTTTAATGTAATTAGTGTCCAGCCCTAGGGCGAAAGTTGTATGTCAATCCTCATAATTGGCATGATAGCACTTGAACATGACTGCCTGAATGGGAATACCTAGTGTTATTGAAAGAGAGGCCTGTTGACATCCTGATTATGGGTATGTCATCTACTTCAATCGATGCACAAATTCACAGAAGATGTACTTCTTCAGCATTATGATAAAACTCAAATCTAGAGAATCCTAGGACAATTTTGCACGTTATTATGGCGATTTTTGTCCCTGAAATCCTCATGATTTTGAGAATATTTTGCCACCAATAAACCTAGCAATAGGTCATAATTGTATAAGTTCAAAGCCAAAACTGAGGTGGAAAAGAATTTGTTGAAATTATGTGCTTGAATGTGGCCAGGAGATGCCCTATAGGTATAATTACCAGCGCCTGGCCTAATG